>JARHVA010000687.1:4275000-4277500 GCA_037957365.1 Torreya grandis | reverse complement strand
GACATATAAGTCTATGAAAAAAACTTTCGAATTTCTATGTTTTATAGTTTTACCATATGGTGTAAGAATGGACGAATAAAAGTTAAAGGCAATTGTTGAGTGACCTATTTCAAATATCATTAGAAATGTAAGAAGTTTCCATGGTTTAATATTTTTTTACATAAAGTTAAATAAAACAATTATTAGTATTGTTGCACCAATAAAAGATGGCATTAGAGAAATAAAATTACATGGACAAAAACAATCACAAAAATATTTAAATTATTGAAAATGAATATTAAATAAAATCATATTTTAGGATTACCATATTTTAATAAATAATTTGAGTTTGATTATGATGATTCACATATGGGAATTGGTGTTGTGTTGAGTTAATGAGGTAGGCCAATAACATATTCTAGTGAGAAAGTAAATGAGGAAATAAATAGTTATTTTACACATGATGTTGAATTTTATGCCATTGTAGAAACATTGATACATTGAAGGCATTACCTAGTGCCTAAGGAGTTTATCCTATTTATAGATCATGAGGATTTGAAGTATGTGAGTAATCAAAATAATTTAAATAGTATGTATACAAAGTAGGTGTTTTTATTTTAGGTATATACTTTTGTTTTCAAGCCTAAAACATGAAAAAATAATGTAGTTGATGCTTTGAACATGAGAGTGGAATTTTTAACTACTATGGTGAGTGAAGTAGTTGAAATTGAAGTTGTTATATAAATATATGATATTTAACTAGATTTTAGAAAGAAAGTTGAGGAGTAAAATAATCCATTAGTGGGTGTGATAGGTACCATTCATGATGAGTATTTTATATAAGATGGGTGTCTCTTATAAGGTAAACAACCATGTATTCTATTTTTGCCTCTAAGAGAAAATATTATAAGAGTATTACATGGTGGTGGTTTGGCTAGACATTTTTATAGATCTAAGATAATAGTTTTTGGGGGAGGATAAATATTTTAGCCATATATTAATATATATGTGACAAGACATGTTTCAATATGATAAACATGTCAAGTGGAAAATTTTCATACATAAAATACAGGGTTGTACATGCCATTACCATTTAGAAGATGACATGGACAAATTTTAGTATAGATTTCACATTGGGATTACCAAACATAAAGAAATATAATGATTCAATGTTTATTGTTATGGATAAGGTTTCTCATATGGTTTATTTTATTGAGTGTAATAAAACCAATGACACCAATAGAGTTGCAGAACTACATTTTAAATATGTTATGAGATTATGTGGTCTTGTAAAAATTGTTGGATTAAATAGGGACACAAATTTGCTATTTCATTTTTGAAATAATTTATGGAAGAAGTTGTGAAATAAGCTATAATTCATTGGTGCATACCACCCAATAATAGATCTATAGGTATAATTTTTAGATAAGAGATTGATTTTTTTTTGAGATGCATAGTTAGAAAGCAACCCAAATAATGAAACATGGATTTAACACATGTTAAGTTTGTATATAATATTTCAATGAATAGATAAATTAAAAATGTTGAGTTATAACTCACATGGACTAGCTAGGAATCAAACCTAAGACCTTTCATTTTTTATTGGAGTGCTCTAACAACTAAGCTATTATCCCCTCTATGGACATCCCATCATTGGTCTAGAAGTGACTTCTTTCCAACATCTCAATTAAGCCACGTTGCAAGTGCTTGGGGATCCTATCCTAGAACTGACACCACATGTTGAGATGCAACTCATATAGACCAACTAGACTTGAACCTATGACCTTCTGTTTAATGTTGGAGTGCTCTACCAAGTGAGTTACTTGCCCCTCTATGGTCAGCCCATCATTGGTCTAGGTGTGGCTTTTTTACAACATATAAATTACTATTTCATATAGTTTATGAGATAAACCTATGTGTGTTTTAAGTTTGATAAAATTATAAATTAAATAAATGGTTTAGTGATGATGTAAAATAATTTTTAGAGCATATAGATCAATTAAAATAAAAAGTGAGAATAAATTTACATGTTTAAGTAATGAAAATTATGAAGTAGCAACAAACCCAAGAAGAAATTCAAAGATATTTGAAAAGGTAGATTTATTTATGGTTTAATTTAGGGAATAAATATGTAAAATAGACATGTATACAAAAATTTGAAGTACAATAAAATTTATAGATCATAATTTTTTTTAAATATCAATGGAAATGTTTAGTAGCTGAGATTACAACAAATTTGTAATATCTCTCTAGTATTTAATGTTTCTAATTTATATTTTTTTCATAGAAAATATGGTGAAAGAAAGACTAAATAAAAATATTGGAAGTATTAGGTACCAAATAAGATGAAAAAAATGATAACATAGGTTCTAGATAAGAAGATAGTGCACATAAGGAAAAGATGCTATAATAAGTATTTTGTATAGTGCGAAGTACTAAAACATGAAAAATAGTAGTTGGATTTTAGAATTGGAGCTAAAAAATATCAATAACAATTAATGGTAGGGATTCAGTCAGGGAA
>JARHVA010000687.1:4260000-4270000 GCA_037957365.1 Torreya grandis | reverse complement strand
ATCAAGAATTTCAGAAGATGAGTCTAATAGAACATACATAATTGAATAAACAAGTTACTTAATTTATGAGAAAGGATGTAGTAGGGGATAACATGAGTCCATGCACAACACCAAAATTTATAAATCCAGATAAATATATAGGGTGAAGGTGGAGGATGTCTCTAGATAGTATAGCAATCAATAAAATTACCACCAAATACATATTTATTATACCTCATTTAGACTATTTATGGATGTTATTGTACAATTAAATTACCTATATAATATAGATTTAAGGATTAATTACAGTAAGATTTAGATTTTTGAATGGGATTAATCTAAAATAACATTAAATACTAGGGATGGCTTATATGAATGGATGGTGATACAATTCAGGTTATGTAATGCATGCAACACATTTATAAGGGTGATGAACATAGAGCTAAGAGATTACATTGCTATGTTTATGGTGGTTTGTTTACATTATGTTTTGATATTCATTAAAAATAAATAAAAGAACATAATTTTTTTTAGAATGGTATTAGATTTATATATAAAGGATAAGATCTATGAAAAATTGAAGAAGCGAAAGTTTATGCAAATTAATTTAGAATTTTTTGGATTTGTAGTTTTAGCATATGGTGTAAGAATGGATGAAGAAAAGTTAAAGGGAGTTTTTATGTGGGATATTACAAATATCATTACAAAGGTTAGAATTTTCCATGGTTTAAAAAAAATTTACAAAAATTTCATTAAACATTTTAGTAGTATTATTGTGTCAATAATAAATTACATGAGAGAAAATTGTTTTGCATGGAAAAGAGTAGTAACATAAGATTTAAATTATTAAATAAAAATATTAAAAAAAAAAACCCATTTTAGGATTTCCATATTTTAAGAAAGTATCTGACATTTATATTGATGCTTCACATGTGGGATTGGTGTTACATTGAGTCAATAAAAACACCAATAGCATATTTTAGTGATAAATTAGATAAGGTAATAAATGATTATTCTACATATAATATTGAATTTTATGTAAATGTAAAGCCATTAATACATTGGAGGCAATACCTAGTTCCTAAGGAGTTTATCATGTTTATAGATTATGAGGAGTTGATGTGTGTGAACAATAAAATTAAATTGCATAGTAGGCATGCAAAGTGGGTGTATTTATTTCAAGGATATGCTTCTATTTTGAAACATAAATCAATAAAATATAATTAGATAACTATTGATCTAAGTAAGGAGTGGTGTTGTTAACTAATATGGTGATTAAAGTAGTTAGACATAAAGTTGATAAGGAATTATATGATACAAATATAGATTTTGGAAATATAGTTGAGTAGTAGAGGAATCTGTTAGTAAGTGAGATATGTACTATTTAAGATTAATAACTTATACATGATGGTTATCACTTCAAAATAACAATTTATGTATTCTATTTACGTATGTAATATAAAATATAATAAGATATTTACATAGTGGTGGTTTGGCTAGACATTTTAGTAAAGATAAGATAATATATTTGGTGGAGGAGAAGTATTTTTGGCCAAATAAGAAGAGATATGTGGTAAGATATGTTTGAATGTGTAGGATATGTCAAGTGGATAAAGTCTATGCACATAATATAGGGTTGTGTATTGCATTATTAATTTCAATAATATTATAGATAGGTTTGAGTATGGATTTCCTATTTAGATTACCAAACACACAGAGAGGTAATGATTCCATTTTTGTGTGTTGTATATAGGTTTCCCAGTATGGTTCATTTTGCATGTAATAAAACCAATGATTCCATAAGAATTATAGAGCCAAATTTTAAAGATGTTGTGAGTTTGCATGGTGTTCTAAAAACCATTACATAAGATATGGATACATAATTTATAAGTAATATTTTTAGGACTTTATGGAATAAATTTGAAACTAAGCTAAATTCAGTAGTCTATACTACCCATAAATATATGGATGAATAGAAGATATAATTAGAAGCTTGAGAAATATATTGATATTAGTAGATCTAGAAAATCCCAAGTAATGGGACTTACCTTTACCATAGACTGAGTTTGAATATAGTAGTTTAGTGAACAAATCAATAGAAAAATCACTATTTAATATAGCTTGTTGAAGAAACCGTATAGGTTTTTAGATTTGGTGAAATTATCAATTAAAAAATTAGTTAGTGAGGATGAAGAAGCATTTTTATACCATATACAATAGTTATAAAAGGAAGCAAGAGTAAAAATACAAGAAAGTAATGAAAAGTATAAAGTAGCAAAAAAAGTAAGAAGTCAAATTTATTTGAATAAGGAGATTTATTTATAGTGTAATTGATTAAATAAATATTTCCAATAGGAACATACAACAATGTGAAGTACAATTTTTTTTTTGGTTATCCATAATTATGAAGAAAAGCAATAAAAATGCTTGAGGTGAGTTTACCAAAAAAAAATTATGTGTCTAGTATTTAATGTTTCAGATTTATAAAATATTCATGGATAAGATGGTAAATGTGAATAATATGAATAAATATATTAAAATTATCAATTCCCAAAAAATAAATAAAAGATAACAAAAGTTATTGAATAAAATATAGTGCACTCAAGACAAAGAAGTCATAACAAGTATTTAGTATAGTGGGAAGAATTACATAGGAAGACAACACATAGATTTTAGAATATGAGATAAGAAAATAATGATGAGAATAAATGTAGAGGTTTAAATTAGGGTAACTCATAAGATCTTAGTTTATTTAACTAAATAAGAATTATGTGTAAACCAAACTTATGAAGGCCATAACATTTGATCCATAACTTTTTTTCAATTTTTGCTTACAACAAAATCACTCTATATAGAATTTTCATTTATTTTTAATCTATACCATCTAGTTAGGGATGCCTAAATTTTTTTTATTAGGCTATATGTGACCATTTAATGGTCTTAAAATAGATTTTAATATATTTTTTTGACATTTTTCGATTTTTTCAAATAAAAAGCATTTTTAAACCCATATATGAACATCATTTAAAATCCATATATTATGTTAATTTTAGTGTTTTTAATATATTTGTATATTTTTAGGCCCATCAAATATTTCATGATAAATGTATAAAAATATATGTTGAAAATTTATCAAAAGATAAAAGCTATTAAAAATAGGATTTTTCTAAAATTTGTATGAGTAAGTTAGTTTTAGGTAGAATTATTTAACTCTTTTAGTTATGCATTCCAAATCAAATTTTGGGTTAAAATTTATTTAAATAATATATTACAATATATTATTCATTGAATATGATTCAATAGAGAATTTTACTTTTCCTGTAATTTATGAATTTGCACCTATGGATATTTTATTTATCTACTCTATATTTTCATCATCTGGTATTAGAACAAGTTTGAATATTTGAATTTATATCTTTTCAAGTTGATATTTTATCTTATGAAAAAATATGGTGTGACTAAATAACATGTGTCAAAGGTGGTGAGAGAACAATGATGAGGAGGGATTGATTAGATGAACAATATCATGCAGAATTTATAGAGGCAAGTGGAAAAATTAATTATAATTATCACAAATCAAAGATAAATGCAAGTAAAAGATGAAACAAAGGAATAAATAGATCATAAAGATGAACATTAAAAATAAGTATAAAAATAAAACCCAGCATTAATTAAGCATACGATGTTTATGGATGTAGAGGAAGAAATGAAAGGATAGAGATTGATATTCCAGATTAAGAAGGTAGTTTAAAGCTAGGGGAGTTGATAGATTGGATGAACAACACGAATAAGTTTTTTGAATAAAAAACTCTAAGAGACAATAAGAAACTAAATTTTATATGCATATAATTAAAGGCTCATGCAATGATTTGGTGGAATCGGATGTAGAAACAAAGACAAATAAAGGGTAAAGGTAAGATCAACTTGTGGATCAAAATGGAGAAGAATATAAGGGATATTTTTTATTCTATTGATTACAAAAAAATCATATATCAAATATTTCAGAATTCAATGTAAAAATATCATAGTGTACAAGAGCATACATATGATATTTACAAGATTTACGTATGAGTCAATCATGATTGAATAAAAAATACATGGCTTCAATGTATGTAAATGGTTTGAAGTTTTCTATTCAAGATGAATTGATGATACATAAAAAACTATGCATTGAGAAAGCTTATAAATTAGCTTTAAAGGTATATAATAAAAAATATATATAGGCTTAAAAAAAAATAACTGGGCTACCAAGATTAAAAACCATGCTAGTAAGAAGTGAGGTGGGCTTGATAAAACTAGAGGTGAATTTAATACCACTAGAATAGAATCATCGCGTGGTATATAAAGGAAAGAATATAAAAAAAGTATTTCAATACCAACAAAGATGAAGAATATTTCGTAGAATATGAGACTATGGGGGTGATTTATAAAACAAAATAAGTCTTATGTTGCTTATAGATGTGGAAAACAAGGGCATAAGACATTACTAATAAATGAGACAATAGGATCATCTAAGAGTGAATTTAGTAGAGGCTGAGATGGAAGAGTAAATTATTGAATTTATACAAACATATATTGATGAAAATATCATGCCAAGGAGAAAATTATTACTCCATGGAAATAATAGGTGCATACTACGGAAGGTCATGCTATAAGGCTATGAGCAAATATTTTTATAACAAGGTACACTTCAAAGGATAAAATATGTAATGTGATTATAGATGGTGGTAGTTGTGAAAATATGGTTTATAAGGACATGATTGATAAATTAAGTTTTCAATTTGAAAATCATCCTTATCATTATTAAATTTCATTATTTAATAAAGTAAATTAAGTTAAATAAGCTAAAAGTTCTTTATTCAACTTTTCTTAAGGAAAAACATACAAGGATTAAACATGATTAGATCTTATACAATCAAAACATTCCATGTGTTAATGGGATGCCCATGGTAGTTTGATAGAAAAATAATTCATAATGGAGCAAAGAAAACTATAAATTTTTTAATGTGGTACAAAGGTAGCTCTATTACCTCATAAAGAAGAAAGGTAGGCTAAATTCATGATTTCAACAAATAATTTATCAAAAAGAAGAAGTTGATATGTTGGTTTTATGTATTAATACCAAATAAAGAAGAAATAAAAGTGGTGAGAATAATCTTATCAAATGTAGAACTCTGAGAGATGGCATAAAAATAAAATTTGTATATAAAAAATCAAAAGCTCATATAATGATTTGGTGGGATCACCTATATAAAGAGATACATATAAATGGTAAAGGGAAGATTGACATATGGATTAATGTGGAGAAGAAAATAAGGGATAAATTTATTCCTATGTATTATGTAAAAAACCTATATAAAATATTACAAAATTTAAGTTAAAAAGAACATAGTATAAAAGAGTATACAAATGAGTTTACAAGCTTTTCATATGATTAGAGCGTGACAAAATAGAAGAATAGATGTATGTATGGTATATAAATGGTTGGAAGTTTTTTATTAAATATGAATTAAACATGCATATAATGATTCATAGGGAGTAGATTTTTAAATTACCTTTGAAGGTATAAATTAAGAAAAAAAAACTTATTTTGATAAGATCAAGTAGGCCAAGAAGACTAAAATCCCGAATAGAAAGGAGATGAGGTGTGTGAAATACCACTATATGTGGGTTTAATACCGTTAGAAGATAATAATTGTAGGTTTCAAGAATTAAAAAAGATAATACACAAGCATTTCAATACCAATAAAGAGGAATATGATTTTATAGAGGATGCTACTATGGTGGTGCTAGAAAGTGGTTTCAAAAGAAACATAGGTATTATATTTATTACAGATGTGGAGAATAAGGTCATGCAGAATGTTAGTGTCCACACTATCCAAAAAAAAAGAGGAAAGAGGACCTCTCAATACTGAATTTAGTTGAATCTGAGATATAAGAGTGAAATATTGAAGTTGCATTAACAAATATTGGAGAAAATATCATGGTGTGGATAATAATGAATGATCTAAGGAAATAACAAGTGCAAAATAAGGAAGACGGAGATACATGGTGGAAAAAACATAATTTTCAAATAAGGTGTTCTTTATGAAGTAAGATATGTAAAGGAATTATATATGGTGGTAGTTGTGAAAATACGGTTTCTAATGACATAATTGAGAAACTAGGTTTAAAATGTGAAAAACATATTTCTTCTTATCAGATTTCCTGGTTTATGAAAGGAAATTAAGTTATAATAGATAAAATGTACTTAATATAATTTTATATAGGAAAAATATATAAGGATTAAACATAGTTTGATGTTATTCCAATGGATGCATGCCATGCATTTTTTGGAAGTCCATGATAGTTTCATATAAAATCAATTCATGATGGAACAAATAACAACTAATTTTAGTAAAGGTAATAAAATTGTTTTATTATATCATAAATGGGAAGGGTAGGTTGAAATCATGTTGTCCATAAAAGAATTTTTCAAATACATTAATAAATTTTGTTGTTATGCATTAGTAGCAAATTAAAAATATGCAAAAGCGGTGTAAATAATGGTAGATGTAATAAAACTATTTTAAAAATATGAAAATGATATACATGATGAGATTATAGATGGATTACCACCAAAGAGATACATTTATCATCATATTGATTTGATTTCATGATCAACTCCACCTAATCAAACAAATTATAGGATGAGTCCAATAAAACATACAAAATTATATAAGTAGGTTACTAGATTTGTGTAAAAGGGTTTACTAAGGAAGAGCAAGAGTCCATGTAGAAACCATCAATACAATTACCATTAATTATAGATTTACTATACCTTGTTAATATGATATGATGGATGTTATTTAAGAATAAAAACAATTTATGAACATTGATCTAAGGAGTGGTTACTATCATATTTGGATTCATGTTGGAGATGAATGGAAAGAAACATTGAATATTAGGGATGCATTATGTGAGTGGATGGTGATGCCATTCAAATTATTAAAATTTTCATGATCAAATATATGTGTGGCCAAATATAAATTAATGAGTTTGACATCTAAGAAAAGACTAATAAGAAAAATATCAACATGTGTATTAAAGATAACTAGGAACATAAAGTTGAGAAAAATATTACACATGATAAGCAATAACCCATCAAAATTTGAATGCAAAATTTTTATCCAAAATTGAAAAAACATAATATTTTATTCATATTTATATTGTATGAACTATGAATTCAAGACTCAGGGTTTGGAAATATATATGAAATCCAAGACATGACTAGTCACTTAGCCATTAATCTACAAATTAAACATTATAATTTTGAGATCCCAAACAACCCAAAGCCCTTTTTTTCTGAAAATATATTAAATATAAGTGAAACACATTGTAATGGAGATACATAGTAATATATTTTTAAATTGGACACTCGAAAACTATCTCACGACCAAACCCCTTTTACATAATACATTTCTAAGAACATTGAATTGATAGACACTATATTTGATAAAGGTGTCCTAGATTTCAAGTTTTGCTACTATTAAGATATATAGAATGCAATAGAATCCATTAATTTATAGTTATAATAGGATCATTTAATCCAAAAGGATATGAAATACGTAAATTATTTACTACCAATTAAGAATATGATACTTCATAACACTGTTATAAGATCAGAGGTAATGCCTTGTATAAACTTGCTTTGTGATTTGTTCTTCAATGTATATTACACTTGGGATTGCCTTCATCTTTAGAATTGAAAAAATATTATTTAATATGTTTTAGGTTAGTATTTTTAAAGGTATGTTAGGCTTATTTTGACCTAAGTTATCTATAGTTAGGTGTCGACTAATTTATGGATAGAAGATAATGTTGTAGAAGGAAAATTAAACTAGTGGTTGTTGAAAAGAGAGAGGTTAAATACCAAGGGAGGCATTTATTATAATATCATAATAAATTTTAGGCATGTTATTATGGTAATTATGGACCTTTTTAATAGGTTATATGGCTTGACAAACATTATTTATGTGCAAGTGGAATGCATCACATGTTGGACATTATCTTGAATTTAGATAAAAGTCAAACCCTATAGGGAGTTATTAGTGTCTGATTGGATGCCCATAAGCTTACACAAGATTGATAGATGACTAGTGAATTTTTTTACATGATGTCTTAGTTATTGGATCTAGTCATTGGGATAATCCATTTAGCTCATAGGGAACTATGGGAAATGTTTCTTGAGTATTTTGATAATATGATCTATGAAGATTATTCTTTCATGTTTTTTTATAGATTCATAAATGAGATTACAAATATTTTTGAGGATGTTTATTCTAAAGTTTATAAATATATTTAAGCCACTAATATGCCCAATATATCAGATAATTTGAGAATGATGATCTCTATAATAGGATATTATTTGTAATACCCAAACTATACCATCATCAATATTTAGGGAAAATGAGCACACTTTATTTTTACCATGCCATGCCCTAAACAAAGTGAAAAAAAGAGATTACAAAACAATTATATAATATAATACATGAGGAACTTATCCTCAAGCACTAATATTATTATCACAAAACCCCCTTAAACATTAGACAACTTTAGTTTTTAAACAGGGTATAACTCAATAGAGTGGGGAAGGTCATATACCATTACAATTTAGAGGTTTCTGAATTTAGAACTTGAGACCCCAAGGGGAAAGTTTGGAATGATATTCAACTCCTAAAATAGATAAAGGGTATGATCCTTAGATATGATCAACAAGACTATCAACATGATGCTATATTTCTTTTTGGTTTAGATGATTATTATGTCTTGAATTAGATGAGGGATAGTGATATGTCAAGAATCATTTCCCAAACCATCAAATATTACCTATAAATCATCAAAGAGTAGGGACATGAAATGATAAAGGAAGAAAAAGGGCCTAGATCCATCAATGCCCTTAGCCACAATCTCAACACCTAGTAGAAGAGGGTCAACTTTCCTCTCCCATAAAATAAGAGACCAATCTATGAAAGGGAAAACCTGGAAATCAAAGGGAGAAGAAATTATAAATTAGGAAGGAGAATATGGAAGACCTCCCTAGTATTCATTCAACATCCATTTATATATTTTATAATATTATTTTCATAGATACTAAATCTATGATGACTGTACCCCTTTTATATGTACAAAAAAACATGTTCTCTTGGTCACCTCTAGTTCCACTTACTTCAGTTTCACTAATAAGTCTCCTAGATTTTCTAGAAAGCTATTTCACATATTTTCCATCTACCCCTCCTTCCCATCAAGTATTTTAAGTGAGTCCATCTCCATACATCATAGCAATAGAGGTGTCATATCCTCAGTCATTCCTTGTTATACGAATATCCCCTCCATCCAATATTGTCTCTAAAACTAGTGTTTAACTTCCCATATGTTCATCATCAATTATAATAATATCTCCTACTATTATGGATCGTTCATTAGGTTTATCTTCCCCTATACCTCTTGTTTCCCCCATGGTTTTCTACCAAATGAATAAATAATTCGTATATCCTCATTAAAAATCCAACAAGTGGAAGAAATAACAAAATTAAGTTTTTTTACTCGAGGAGGATCCCTTGATGGAGTAGAGGAAGAGGAGCATGGACACGGAATATCGCTAGTGTATCACCCTATATATGAAGAGTAATGAAATGTATATAAAATGAAAAGACAAAAGTAATAATTGAGGAAAGAGGCCAAAATGAAAAACAAGAAGAGGTAGAGCTACAAATAGCCAAATTCATACTCCTTGGAAGCTTAAATGAGGAATAAACTCTAGTTGAAACATTAGACCAACAAATTCTTACTAAGAAAGACAAAATATTAATAAGTTAGTTTATTATTTTACTTCATTATTTTTTTAGATAATCGAGATGTAAATTTTCCACATGTTATACCTAGGTCACCATTTTCGAGTTCTATTGATTCTTCCATTCTTTACACATCAACCTAAATAATGGATATTAAGAAGAAATTCTATTTTGAGGATTTATTTTTA
>JARHVA010000687.1:4217500-4252500 GCA_037957365.1 Torreya grandis | reverse complement strand
ACTAAAAATGGACATGCATCATAATATTAATAATTTTATTATAAGATTATTTCTAACCAATCAATATTTTTATAAGATGAATATAATAGAACATGCATAATTTAATAAACATTGTATTAAATTGTTGATAAAGGGTGTAGTAAGGAAGAGCTTGAGTCTATATGTAATACCAACATTTATAAATCAAAAGACACATAGAAGTTGGAGTTTGTGTGTGGATAACAGATCAATCAATAAAATTACCATCAAATACATATTTTTTATACCTTGTTTATATGATATGATGCTTGGTATTGCAAGATAAAAATATTTACTCAGATTGATCTAAAGAGTGGTTAGTGTAATATTCAAATTTGTGAAAGAAATGAATGAAAAATACATTCTAGACTAGGGATGGCTTATATGTGTTCATGGTTATGTGATTTATATTATCTAATACACCCTAAAATTTTATGAGGGTGATGAAAAAAATGCTACAATATTACATTGGTAAGTTAGTGGTGGTTTATTTTGATATTTAGTTGACTAAAGTAGATAACTTAAATCATTTAAGAATGGTATTAGAGTTGTTTATAAATGAAAATCTCCATGCAAATTTGAATAAGTGGAATTTTATATATAATGGTTATGTATTATTAGGATTTGTAGTTTCAGTAGATGGCCTAAGAATGGATCATGAAATGTTAAGGCAATTGTTGAGTGGCCTATTACAAAGAGCATTATACAAGTAGGAAGTTTGAATAGTTTAGATTTTTTTATATAAAATTCATTTAAATTTTTATTAGTATTGTTACAATAATAATATATTACATGAGAGATATAAATTTGAATGGAAAAGAGTGACAAAAAAAAGTTCAATTATTGAAGAAGATTACAAAAAACTATTTTAATAGAATTACCATAGTTTAACAAAATATTTGATGTTTATTATGATAAGTTTCACATGTTGGAATTGGTGATATGTTGAGTCAAGAAGGAAGTCAAATATAATATTTTAGTGATAAATTAAATGAGATAATAAATAATTATTCTACTTATGATATTGAATGTAATGCCATTGTATAAAAATTAAGACATTAGAGGCATTACTTAGTGCCTAAGGAGTTTATATTTTATATGGGTCATAATTATTTTTTAAGTATTAAAAGTCTCAAAATAAATTAAATAGTATCCATGCAAAGTGGGTGTATTTACTATAGGGATATACTTTTATTTTAAAACATTAATCAAGAACATAGATCAGGTAGCTAATGTTTTGAGTAGGAGAGTGGAATTATTAACTACTATAATGAGTGAAGTAGTTGGATTTGAAGTTGTTAATTAATTATTTGATATTGATCTAGGTTTTAGGAATATACTTGAGTATTGAAAGAATTAATTAATAGGTGATACATGTACTATTAAATATGATGGTTACTCTTCAAAGGGGAAAAAATATGTATCTTAGCTTGGTCTGTAAGAGAAAGTATTATAAGAGAATTACACAATAGTGGTTTGGATGGGTATTGTTTTAAAGATAAGGTAATATATTTGGTGAATAAAAATTATTTTTGGCCAAATCTAAAGAGATATGTGGCATGATATGTTTTAAGATGTGGGATGTCAAGTGGATAAAGGCCATGGATAGAATATAGGATTTTACATGCCATTAATGATTCAAAGAGGACCATGGATAGATCTAAGTATGTATTTAATTTTAGGATTATAAACCACACATATAGGTAATGATTCATTTTTTGTTGTTGTAAATAGGTTTTTGTAGATGGTTCATTTTATTGCGTCTAATAAAACCAATGATACCACTAGAGTTGCATAACTATTTTTTAAATATGTTATGATATTGCATGGTGTTATAAGAACCATTATATCAGAGAGGAAAAACATTATACCTAATTTTTGGTGGACTTTATAAAAGAATTTAGATACTAATATATAATTTATGACCACCCAAATGGATAGACAAATGTTGAAAGCAATAGATTTGAAAATTTGTTTATATATATTATTAGAGATAATCCCAAGTAATGGGACTTGAATTTACAAGAGGCTAAGTATTCACATATTAGTTTAATCAATAGATCAATAAGAAATCACCATTTTTGCTACTTTATGAGATCAACCCTATGGTTGTTTTAGATTTTATGCAATTACCAATTGTAGAACGAGTTAGTGCTGATGAATAAGCATTTATAGACCATATAAAATGCTTTAAATAAGAAATGATAAGAAACCTATAGGAAAGTAATTAAAATTATAAAGTAAAAAAGGAGGTAAGAAGGTCAAAGTTATTTGAAGAGGTATATTTAATGTTTAATTGAACAAACTCTTTGAAATAAGTGCATAAAATAAGTTGAATCACCATAAAATTGGTCCATGAAGGACTATTTCAAATAATTTTGACTTATACCCACTAAAGTGGAGTGGAGAAAATTTTCTCCAAAAATATTTTTTCTTATTCCAAATAAATTGAAATATTTCAAAACATTTGTGCATAGATCATTTCGAATAAATTGGGCTATTTCAAATAATGTGTACTTATACCCACTAAATTTAAGTGGAGAGGATCTTATCCAATTTTTTTATATTCTAAATAAATTCAAACATTTCAAATCATTTGGGCATATATCATTTTGTATAAATTGGTCTATTTCAAATAATTTAGACTTATACCCAATAAAGTGGATTGGAGAAGATTTTCTACAAAAATATATTTTATATATTCCAAATAAATTGGAATGTTTCAAAATATTTGTTTATATATCATTTTGATTAAATTGTGTTGGTTTCAATAATTTGAACTTATACCCACTAAAGTGTAGTGGAGAATATTTTCACCTCAAATATGTTTTCTACATTCCAAATAAATTAGAATATTTCATACCATTTAGGCACAATTTTTTTTGAATAGATTGGACTATTATGAGAATGTGACACCATCCTTGGCCTTTAGACCGATTGATCCTTTGACATAACTTTCATTATTAGGACAAGTGGCACTACTTGACTACCCCTCTATTTATGCCTCAATAAGATAGTTCCATAGACTCAAAGTATTTAAGTCTACTACTAATAGGATTAATGTATGAATTATTTAATCAACAAATTTTATCTTTGGCCATCACCACTAGACATAGCCCTAGTCTTGAGCACTCAAAAAAATGGTAGTTTGAATGTATCATGAGGCCCCTCAAAGAGGATGTGGAAGAACACTCATGCATAGGTAGTCAATTAATTTAAATATGAGGAATATAAATCATGCACATGTAGCTATCCCATCTAAATATGTTGGCATAATTTACAATATTATTTGAATCTAGTTATTTTATTATGCTTCACATAATGGATGTCTCAACTAGGCCTAGTAAATTTTATTACTATGGAATTTTGGCAACTAACTCCCTCACATGCATCACGTGGAGAAAGACAAGGAACTATTATGATCAACTAGGGTAGTTTAACACATGGAAAAAGGATAAATAGATTTATTATTAAGTTTAGGTTTTCATCTTAATTAGGATTAAAGGACAAATTATGGATGAAAACATAATAAGCAATTAGTTAATATACTAATAGAATCTCATTTGATGTTTCCTAGGGTTGCTTAGTCATAAAAAATGTGAGAGGTTTGATGAATAAACATTTAATTTTGAAACCAAGTCAACATAGGGACTACAACTACATTCTCATCAGGTTGTTAAGGTTTACATGAATCCAAGATAACTAACTTTGCATTATTTACTCATTATAAGCCAAAGTTCACTATCATTAATTTCAAAATAATATACAACCATAATTGAACCCCATTCATATACTTCAAATAAGTCACATCAAATGAAAAACTATTTAAATAAAAAAATATATAATTGTTTCTAGAAGAATGTACTTTATTCATTTCTTTCCTTATATAATATAATTTCTATATCTAGAATATTTTTATATTTGATTAATTCCTCTCTCTCTCTCTCTCTCTCTCTCTCTCACACACACACACACACACACACACACACACACACACACACACACACACACACACACACACACACACACACACACATCCCTTTACATAAAAATATTACTAATATGAAATCTCTTCTTCATCGAATTTCTCATAATCAAAATATTTCTATCCATTCAAAGTAATTATTTTTATATTAATAAAGATCATGGATACTTAGCATTAAAATTTATTATATTGAAGACATGGTATAGAACATATTGTGTTTTTTTAAAATGGTCAAATTAAACATGTAAACAACAACTTTATGTGTAGATACAACCACATTCGAGTTGACACAACTACAAAATGAACCCACACTTCCAAATACCAAACTGATTCAAGTCTATGTTTTATTATTTTCTATAATCCCCTATCAATGAAGAAAAATTCAATTATAATGTTTTTAAATAAATAAATATAATTAATATATTATAGTGCATGAAATTATATAATTAAACATTCATTTAAAGGGAATTTCACCTCTTTTTTTGCCTCTGTGTAGTTTTTAAAAGTGAACTCTTTCATTGAAATTTTGGTTCTTCATTATTTGCAAGGTACTATATAATGTAGTAACTAAAAATTTTCATCATTAATTGGTTTTATATTTTTAATTTAAAAATTTGTCTCATTGTAGAGTTTTACATCATATTATTTTTGTGGAGGCAACAAACTATAGAGCTCTGTCATGGTTTGTTATGTTGGAAACACAAAGTTATATATATTTATTTTGTGAACTATTTTAATTGAGACATAAATAGATGAATAAATATTTTGTTAGTATTATAAATATTTGATAAATAAAAAATAATTAAATTATAAAACTATGCATGATCTTATCTTACCCTATTCAAATTGCAATTTGGCATGTTCATTGATTTCATTTTCCATTATTATTGTTTCTTCACTTGAATGCAATTCTTTTAGTGATACACATCAAATTATTGCTAATTTTTTAGGTTTGAAAAATAAAACATACACGCCAAAAGATTGCTAAGATATTATATTTGAAAAATCAAGCATGATTAGAAAATAAATTAAAAATGTTATGCACCTAGTACTAGTTGAATTAGTTCTTCTTATATGAGTTGATATAAATTTTTCAAATAATTTTTAAGTAAAACACTAAAATTAGTTTATTCTTTAGTTTATATAATACAAGAAAAATTACTTTGTAATTGTGTACAAGCACACACCAATCCAACTCATGTATATAACCCTAGCACTTCACATGTATATGAAAAGTTGAAATTAGATGTAAGTCTCTTCCAAAATAAGTTATATATTTTATTTTTGAATGGACTTCATATTTTGTGTCAACCAATAATTTTAAATGTTGGTGTGTATTTGTTGATATCAACACATTCCTCTAATTTACTTTGTTCTAACTAGAGGATGAAATCTTCAAGCTAAAAACTAGTGGGATCATGATAAAAATTGATACCTATAATATGAGTCCAATTGAATCCATCACTATCTAGACCCCAAAGTATGACACCTATTTTTTGCATGTAATGGAAATCACTAACATATAGATTTATGAGAGAGCTATGAATGTTCATGTTTGTTAATGATGAATACATTGAAATCCCCAACAAGAACCTTATAAACCAATAAATTAATAAATAGGAATACATATTTCCATTAAAAACATCAATGAGATTCATAAGATCAATAATTATCAAATCAATGTTCACACCAACAATGAAGATTGCATTGAAATCTTCTAAAATGGATGGCCAAAGACATTGGGGCCCATAATGATAGTTGAATATTTTTGTATCTATCCTAGAACGTTAACCTCAATAATTATTTAGATATTTTATCAATATGCTTATTTCATATAGAGATAATGATTCCTCATTTTATTTTACTTTTAAATACCTTCATGCAAGACACATAAATTGTTAAATCTTTTCATAGAAATTGTAAAATGCTTCATTACCTCTTAAAGCATGTTTTTTTTTATATTGGCAGTGTCAAATCATGGTTGGTGAAATATTCTATATTATGTTACTTTCCATCTTCACATTTTTTTACCAAGTATCCATATTGTTGTACCCATGGGTTTTCAAAAAGGAAATAAACCTGTTTTCCAATCAATCTGCTAGAGCTATTTTTATTTGTCTAAAAGCTCTTGAATATTTATATGTACTATTATACCAATCAAATTTATATCTTATTTATACAAACCAAGTAAAGTAACACTTCAAAACAAATGAAATGCCTTATCAAAACAATCCTAAATGGGTTGTTTCAAGAAAAGGAGGCATTTTCTCTCATGTATTTATTATGCTAAATAGTTCATTTATGTGAACAAGTATATATCTTATTCATGTATTTATTTCATATTTTTTTCCCTATTTCAATAATCTTCAAACCTCTTAGTTTGATAAAGTCACGTGTAGATCAAAATATTTTTACAAATGAATCCCTATAAATTATTTCATTGGATTCATTATAATGGTTACATATTTTATGAGCAATATGAAATGGAGTAAAAGTTTTTAGAAATATTGACCTTCTAACCAAACATTAATTTCTCAATGATAGCGAATTGTATTCCTCCTCTGAATGAATTCTCTATTATTTGTAATTGTGTATTGGCCATTTGTAGTTTTGAACTTTAATTTTTTTTTCTCCATCATATCTTCTAGGACTTCTTTTTATACAATAATACATTGAGGATTATTTAGATCAAAATGAATTAACAAAACATCTTTTCTCATAACCTCATTATGTTTTACACATGAATTAATTATAACATTCACCCCTGCTTCATTCAGATTTCTTATTTTGATATTATCATCTCCCAATTGAAAGAGTTATACACAAATGTTTAAGGCATAATTGTTACAGTAAATATACCATTTAGAGAATTTATTGTGTCTGATCAAAATGTTATTTGAATAAAAATGTATCAAACTTTTGTTTGGTCTTATTTTTATCCATTCTTATGAGTAATTCTATATCCTTTTTCAAAAATGCATACAAATATGTTTCCTTTTCTTGTCATAGTTTGTTTAATGTTTTTTTCTATCATGACTACATGGTATCTTAAATACATGTTTACATGGTGGAAAGCAAAAGAGTTTATTTCCCCTTGATCATAGTTTTATTTCAACATATTTTGTATTATAGTGACCTAATTATCTCTGTCTATCAGGCTAGATATTTGAAGGTTGTCATAGCTATTCAAATGAAACCTAAATGTTTCACAAGAAGGAGGATTTTGTTTTTTGTCAATTCCATTTTACCATGTGTAAATTTATTAAAATTAGTTGTAGCATGATGTATAATTCCATCTTATCTATTCCATACTTTCAGTCGGAATTGAAGGGCATCTTTAACTTCATCCTTATCAGAGGCAAGAATTATTCCAATCTAAGAAGATTCTTTTCTTGATAGAGTGATAAAGAAATAAAAAATTTACATTCATATTTGGTGGACTAAATAACTCAAAATACCAACCTGTAAGAGAAATTTTCTCACTACCATAAAATATAAGATGGTGATGTGGATTTAATTTTAGTTTTGGTAGTTTAAATAGTACTATATCTAAATTATCTTGGAGTGAGGACTTATTCTACCTTTTAAGTGTGGGAATTCCTTTCTATCCCAAATACATTCTACAATGTAATTGAAATGATTTAAATATTGATACTTCATAAAATGCAATTTGTGTATTTCATCAGTTAACAAAATTATTTGTGATTAAGTAGCAATTAGTTATATATCAACAAATATAAATTATAAACTACAATATAAAATACATATTAAATATCCATAATATACACACTAACTTGTACTTAAACTAAAATTGTATGACCAAATTGAAAATAAATTATATGTAGAGAGAAGTAAAAATAATTCAAAAGGGATGGCCAAAAATTGACTTTACATTTGTAACACATCAGGCACCAACCAATACAATCTGATGGATAGAGGAATACATAAACATATATTTTAAATAAGAAATATGAGGGGGAAGTATGTTTCTAATATGTGTCAAAATTCCCATCAATAGGTACCTTTAAGGTATCTCATAGGAGATACCTTTCAAACATGCATAAAAGTGAATTATTCCATAAAGGTATCTCTTAGGAGATACCTTAAAGTTAACCATTATGATATTAAAAATGTATTTCAAGGCCCTTGAAAGAATCTCCTAGGAGACACCTCAAAGTGTGTTGTCATACATTCAAATGGATGTTGAATGTATCTCCTATTAGATACCTTCAACAAGCACATGAGTAGAATTTTCCTTCACCTTGAAAGTACTTTTGGGTGTTAACTTGATAAATTGAAGGGTCTTATAATAATTTCAAGGGTACCTTCAAGTTATCTCTTAGGAGATAATTTTAAGTTACCCATGAAGGTATTTCAAGGACTTTGAATGCATCTCTTAGGAGATATCTCAAAGGGTGTTATCATACATTCAAGGGGATTTTGAAGGTATCTCATAAGAATTAATAATAATCCCAAATGTAATTTTTTATGCACTTTAAAACTGGGCTCCAGGTTGACCCATTATGCATGTATACAATTCTCATTGCCATGTCTAGGAGATATTACATTATATAAAATTTCCCACAGGCTACTTATCCTTGTATAAAACCTTATGTTGTGCCCTGATGCTAGTTATTTCCCCAGGGCAAAATTTAAGATTGAGGTCATTAACATGTGAAAAAGTAGAACCTATTTGAGGTTAATAAAATGGATGCATTTCCCATGGAAAAGAAAGAAAAAAATAAAAAAAGGATACTTAGGTAACCATGAAGTGTATTTAGGAGGGCCATTACAATTCAAACCCCATCCTAAACACAATGATATGTATAAGGTTCTTCTCCTTCGGGGTGATAATTTCATTGATGATAATACTAGTTACATCATGGTTCCACACATGACAAGGTGTCCTATGTGGCTTGCACACTAATACATGGTATTCAAATTCAAATTGAATGAAAGCGATGAGATCATAGATGTTAATGAGTAATGGTGCATGAAATTAAAATCAATATTGTTGGGAATATTGTCATTGGTGTCAAAGGTCTAGCATTTTTGGTGAAAAAGGCCCCATTGCATTTAATGTTATTTGTAATAGATATATCTTGGCTAATGTGAGTTAATATTTATTTAATATTAATGAATATATTTTGGTTTCATATGAGACAAAAGAAGGGCCCATGGAGAAGTCAAAAAACCACGAGGTAAAGACAAAAGAAGGATGGGGTGCATTTTTCCATGAAGAGTCATCTTGGGGAATTCCAAGAGTCACCAAGTGAAGACAAAAGAGGAAGGGTGAAATTTCTCAAAAAGGGACACTTTGACAAATAAAAAAAGTCACCAAGATAAGGACAAAAGTGGGAAGGACGTTTTTGGTCATGAAGGGTCACCACATGAATTTTCAAAGGCAAGAATATGAAGGGTCATACAAGTTTGGCACCATTTTCTATGAGAATTGAAGGGTCACAAAGGGGGAAGGCCAAAAGTCATTTGGAAAGCTATAAATAAAGGCTTGAGAAGCCATTTGTAATATGAAGATAGAGGTTGATTTGATATTGTAATATCTAGCTTAGAAAAGCAATTATGAGAGATGAATATGATTTATACTTGTTATATCTACCTTGGAAGAGCAAAGGTGAGAGAGAGCAAAGAGATGTTGTATTGAACTATCATTTGTTGAGATAGCAACACTGAGAGACAGGTGTGTGGTATACACAAAGGGGTTGGTGCTCCTGTGGGTTGGTGCTCACAAATTGTTGTTGAGTTGGTGCTTGATAATGGGGTTGGTGCTCCTGTGGATTGGTGCTCATGGATTGTTGTTGGGTTGGTGCTCGAGAAAGGGGTTGGTGCTCCTATCGGTTGGTGCTCATGAATTTTTGATAGGTTTGTGCTTGGCAAAGGGTTTGGTGCTCTTGTGGGTTGGTTCTCATGAATAGTTGCTAGGTTGGTGCTCCTTCAGGTTAGTGCTTATGAATATTGTTTGGGTTGGTGCTCATTCATATACTTGAGATTGTTCTCCATGGTTTTTCCCACATTGGGTTTCCACGTTATATCTGGTGTCTCTTTCTATCTTGTGTGGTGTTTATTTTTTGAGTTTTATTTCATATCTTGAATGTTTGATTAAGTGTAATTTGGTGAAGGAAAAGATTTATAAAATATATGATATACTGATTCACTCCCCCCTCTCAGTATATCACGTGCTTAATAATTGGTATTAGAGCAGGTTCCTTTAGAAAGGGTTTAACAGCTTGAAGGTAGATCAAAGAAAAACATAATATGGCCAAGTAGCTAAAAAAGGAGAATTAAGAGTTAAAATATGTGGTTGAGGCTCTTAAGGAATAGGTGTGTATCTTGGATTCTAAGTTGGGTATAGAAGTAAAAGAAAATAAGATATTTATTCAGGATCTTAAGAATCAGTTAGAGGTTGCAAATTCAATTTTAACATCAAAATAAGAAGAGTGTAATTAGTTGAAGGTTGAGTTAGGTTATTTAAAGGATAATCATAAGAAGCTTATTATCAAGGTTGAGAAAGATCATGAAATATTAGTCTAAGGAAAGAAGGATGCAGGTTTTGAAGGTAAATCAAAGAAGCTGATTAGGCAACCCAATGCTTTTAAGTTTTCAAATTATTTTCATGGCCATTGTTTTATTTGTCATCATGTTGGTCATTGGGCAAGAGACTATATGAGGAGAAGTAATCAGTTAAAGGGAGATCTCAATCACATTCAAGAAAAAGGTATGAGAAATATTGTTTGTTTTTGTGTCTTGAGGTTGGCCATATTGCTAAATTATGTCAAAATAAAGTAAAGAGATATTCAAGGTATGTCAAAGGATATAGAGCCCCTAGAAAATATGAGAAAAGACAAATTCAGGTTTGGAGACCTAAAATTGTAAAGGTTGATCAGGTTGAATTTAAAAGTGAAAATGAATTACTTGCTATAGTAGATAAAGAATTAGATATGAAGGATTGTGAAAAATCTCTTGTTACATTTGAGCATGAGCTTTGTCAAGATAAGATAGTTGCAAAAGTTGAGAAGATGAAAAACATCAAGGTTAGTAAGTCAAAAAGGCTAGACATGCTTAAACGGATTCTAAAATAAAAGCACAAGAAGATCAAGGAAGAAATAGAGGAGATGTGGGAATCTCCTGAGATTTGTTTCTAGGACCCTTTTGTGTGGGGTGTCTCTTCTAGGTTTCAAGGAGACACTGTTAGAAAAATTAAAGCATGGTGGATGCTATTGGGTCTTGGCTATGTTGCATGACAAGAAGGTCAGTTGGCAGATTAATTTGTATATATTTTAAGGGAATAGATTTTTGAAGAAAATTTTGCATCAATATTATGGTTTGAGGCTATTAGAATGATTCTTGCATATGCAGTGTTTAAAAGTTTTAAAGTGTTTCAAAAGATTATGGTCACAAGAAATTAGAATGTTGAAAAAGAGATAACAGTTTTAGAAAGAAGGAAAAGAATACTCATGAAAACTCAATGAAAAGGGATCTGAGTTTCAAAGATCTATTCATCAGGAAGAAGGTTCAGACATGTTCATGGTAGAAGAAACAACCTGAATATTCTATGTTGATGCAAACAAATTTACATGTAAGAAATAAAGATCAGCCATGGTTTGTTGATAGCGGATGTTCGAGGCATATGATAGGAGATAAGAGTAAAGAAGATCAATGGTGGCATAGTGAAATTCAAAGACTAAACCATTAACAGGATAGCTAGAAAAGGTATGTTAAGTTTTGATATTAGTAGAACCAAAGCTAAGAATGTTTTGTAAGCATATCTATTGAGTGTAAGTCAAATATGTGATCAAGGATAGACCTTAAAGTTTCATGAAAAAGGTTGTGAGATTAGAAGGAAATATTCAAATGAGTTGATTGCTGATGCTCAAAGGATAAGGAATAATGTATATGTATTATCAAATATCTTCTCAAAGGCACTATCAAAGGATACATTCAAAGATCTGCAAGAGGAGTTGGGAGTAATTTCTATTACTTTCTGTCATTGATGTTCAACATCAATTGAGGGGGAGATAAGTGTTAGCTCCAGGTAGGCCCTTTGCCATTGATGTCAAAGAGGGAGAATAATAGGTACAGGTACAGGTATAGGTACAGGTGTAGAAATAGGTACAAGAAATAGGTATAGGTTGCTACAATAATGGGGAGTTACTGTATGTTTTCAAATAATAGTATGTGCAGATGACAGGATGTGGCAGTTTTAGGATTGAGGTTGCCATTAATGACACAGGGGGAGATTATTGGAAATATTTTAATTGATGTCAAAGGTCTAGCACTATTGGTGATAAAGGCCCCATTGCATTTAATGTAATTTTTTATAGATATATCTTAGCTAATGTGAGTTAATATTTATTTAATATCAAGGAATATATTTTTGGTTGCATATGAGACAAATGAAGGGCCCATGGAGAAGTCAAAGAGTGATAGGGTAAAGACAAAAGAAGGATGGGACGCATTTTCCCATGAAGAGTCATCTTGGGGAATTCCAAAAGTCACCAAGTGAAGACAAAAGAGGAAGGGCACAATTTATCATGAAGCGACACTTTGAGGAATATGAAAAGTCACAAAGATAAGGACAAAAGTGGGAAGGACGTTTTTGGTCATGAAGGGTCACCACATGACTTTTCAAAGGCAATAATATGAAGGGTCACAAAGGGGGAAAGACAAAGGTCATTTAGAAAGCTATAAATAAAGGCTTGAGAAGCCATTTGTAATATGAAGATAAAGGTTGATTTGATATTTTAATATCTAGCTTAGAAGAGCAATTGTGAGAGATGAATATGATTTGTATTTTTTATATCTAGCTTAGAAGAGTAAAGGTGAGATAGAGGAAAGAGATTTTGTATTGAACTATAATTTTTTGAGATAACAACATTGAGAGATAGGTGTGTGGTATACACAAAGGGGTTGGTGCTCCTATGGGTTGGTGCTCACGAATTGTTGCTAGGTTGGTGCTCGACAAAGGGGTTGGTGCCCTTGAATTGTTGTTGGGTTGGTGATCAGCAAAGGGGTTAGTGCTCCTATGGGTTGGTGCTCATGAATTATTATTGGGTTGGTGCTTGGCAAAGGGGTTGGTGCTCTTGTGGGTTGGTGCTCATGAATAGTTGCTCAATTAGTGCTCAAAAAAGTGGTTGGTGATCCTACAAGTTGGTGATTATGAATATTGTTTGGGTTGGTGCTCATTCATATACTTGAGATTGTTCTGTAACGTTTTTCCCACATTGGGTTTCCATGTTATATCTAGTGTCTCTCTCTATCTTGCGTGGTGTTTATTGTTTGACTTTTATTACATATCTTGAATGTTTGATTAAGTTGAATTTGTTTAAGTAAAATATTTATAAGATATATGATATACTAATTCATGCCCCCTCTCAGTATATCTCGTGCCTAACAAATATAAGATATCTTGATTATTTTCATCAAGCCCCCAATTAAATTCACATCATTCAATCATTTGAGATCAAGTATATTTTATCTTAAATCAATCCTAAGAGCCCCAATCATTATCACAATGAATTTTTGCTTGAAATATTCATCTAAGTGAAGAAACATCATTATCAAAAGCTTGTGATATATTAGTACTCAACACATTTACCATGACATCGTCTTCAAATATTTATAAGATAGCACTAGCACCAAGTTCTAAATCAAGGACTCTATAGAATACCTCAATATTGTGTTTGAGCCTACTATATTCAATGGGAATTATTCAAATTATTTAGTTTTATGGGAAGTAGTCGAGGACATCGATATGTTTACACTAGAAGAAGACATAGTAAATGAGGATAAGTAGTTGATAAAAGACTCGATCGTACTCAAGTGCCAAGCCCTACACTATGTTATTTTAAAACCAAAACTGATGCCTTGAATTGATTCACTACATGGTCTATACTTTGAAAAAATAATCATGGATGGAGGTTAGCTCCATTATATAGACAACAAGACTATCTTATCATCCATATTCAAAGAATAATTCAATAGTTATTTAAGCTTTCCTATCATAGATATAATATATGATTTACATATTGTAGTTATATGAACAAAGGCAAACCATCTGTAATGATCTCTTTTAATATGCTTGATACCAGGGGATAAATTCACCATCAAATAACTTGTCAGGATCTTGATGCCCATTACTAGTTTTAAAATTGGAATTTATGTAAGGATGGCACTACTAAATATGCTCTTTGGTCATGCTAGTATCTATTACATACACCTAGATTGGGTTACCCTTATTTATCTTCTTACTACCTCTGATTGTACCGACATAATTGGGGAAATCATTAACACACACATCTAGGAGTAGATTCTTGAGAAGGACAAGTAGCCATTAGGGGAAATTTCAATATGATGTCATATCTTCTAGATGTATTAATGGGCACTATGTATAGGCATAAAATTTTTTATAGGAGACCAATGATGAGGTCATAAAAAATAGGACATGTGATTACTATAACTTTGTGCATATTTATTCAAATATTTAGAACATAATCAATATTGTCAAGGACCTTTATCCTTAGGTATGGATGACTACTCACAATGAGCCATGGCCTAGTATTTTCTAAACCATAGCCTGAACACCAACTAATAAAATTGGATATTACTAGTTATATCTAGATTTCATAGTGATTATGGTGGTAGGGTACAAATTATATCCTATTCATCTTCTAATTTTTTTTTGGACAAGGTGGCTGAGAAGAAAATTACTCATCAAATTTGGAATAGCATAAATTAATATCTTATAAAAACAAATAAGTCCATATTCCATGGGCCTCATGTAACCATTAGTTGAATTCATGAAATCATTCACAAATAGTTTGGAGAGGGAGGTAATGCAAGGGATGCCTACTCATTACCCACCCTTCCTCATATATATTGGGACCCTCAGAAAAAGGTCCAAAAGAAAATTCAAACATTCATCTTTAAATACAATCATGATTTGATCCATCATGAATTTCTCTTCTTCAATGCCAAAGATGAAAATGATGTCAAAAGTTGGGCTACCAATGTAGGGGTAATTGAGGAATTGCTAAGAATAATTAAAAAAGAACCATACTTGACACTCAATTAATTGATATAACAAATTCCACCTCCTAGAGAATGAAGATCCTAAGATTTATAAAGTGGGAAGCCATCACAACAATAGGAAGGTTAAGGGTCAGATCTCCAAAAAGCTCAAATACAGCTTTAGGACCAACAATAGTTGGTAGCTAATACACCAGTTAGTGGAGAAGAAGAATAAGGATAAATTGAGGAGGAATAAATGCCTAAATCAACATAATAACAATCACAAGTGTTCCTAGTTCAACCCTTAATAGTTGAGATTATTAAGTTCAAGTAAGACATATCCAAGGATCTAACTATAGTTGGAGATAGTGCGTAATTATAAACATTTACAGAATTTAGGGTTATATTCTTGAATTCCTTTAATGAATATGAAATAATGGATACTTCTATCTCCATGCCAAGCACTATTAACTCTTCTCTTCCATCACAATACACAAGTCCATATGTATGGAGAACAATAAATGCATACTAGAAGAGGACAAAGGACATACCACAAATCCATCCAACTTAAGAGGTAGATTAGGAGGAGATATAACACGTAAAGGTTTGGAGCCTACAATCACTTAAGGATGAAGAACCTACCATATGTGACTCATCTGTTAAGGGACCCTTACTCAAAACTCTATTAAGTTTCCATATATTTTGTCTTTACCTATAGTTTCAATCACCCCTAGACCTATTGTCTCCACATTTATTCCTCAGTGGATAGTCTCAACAAGAATATTGTTCCTAAACCCATTTATTAGTCTTCTTATAACCACAAATATTATTCCTCCTTCCACAATTATAATTTATATCCCTATGGTTTCGATCATTTTTTTCTTTCCATTAACATCCATTCAATCAACATTAGCCTTGTCCATCCTGGCCATTACTCCATCTATGACTTCAACTACATCCCCTTATACCTACTTGGGTTTAGCATTGACTTCTTCCACTCCCACAATAGTAACCATAGTGGTAACAACTAAGAGACAACCTAAGAGATAGCTTGTCTATGTGGTTCATAAAATGACCCAATATGGGAACATAGACTTCTCAAATATTATTTGGCCTTTAATTCCTAATCATCCCACATCTACTAAGAAAAAAATTGAAGAGAATTATCAACTAGAATAATTTCCCATTGATCCCTCAAAACTCACTCTTCCAGATTATGATAAGGAACTAGGAGTCTTAGCCTTTAAGAGGCCCAATCTATAGATTACATAATTTTCAATAGTGAGCTCCCTATTTGAGAAAGCCACTACATCAGTATAGAGTGTGAGAAAGAGGAAGATAGAAGATAGCTTAGGTATAATCCTAATCATAGAATAGTGGGAGGAAGTATACTCATTAAGTAAAAGAGAAAATGGGTACAAGGGTTAATCCCCTTATATAGAGGACTTGAAAACATACATGGAGACCCACATTGAATCAATCATGGCCATACATCAATGAGCTAAATTTTTTAGGCATGAGATCAATGAAGAGTTGGAAACACTTAGAGAGAAACATCGAGTAATTTGGGTTCCTTAGGTTATTGAACAAGATGTATAGGATATTTCCCTCATATTATATGAAATCCTTAATTTCATTAATTCTTAAAGAGTCAACTTGGCTCCGCATGTTAATATCATAATTGAATTATTCATGGTTCATAAGTAAGATGACAATAAGTTAAACTTACTAGTGTTGTATAAACCCAATAAGTTTTTCAACCATTTGTATTTGATGACTGCATTCGAGTCCTCAAATGCCTTGAACTTATGGTTCTATCTTTGGAGGCATTAGTTAATAAATTGGCCAACTAGGAGAAAGATACCATATAGATTTTTTCAATATGAGAGTTAGTTACTGTTAGAAATAACCAAAAAATGCTGGTGATGAGAGCTACATTTGATCAGATGATCAAACAAGCCTATGATAGTTTGAAATAGATTCTTCAAGGTCTGAGCCTTGAAAATATAGAGGCTAAGTTAAATATAGAGAGGAAGAAATCCACCAAGGTATAGGTATTTATAATTAGTTTTAGAACAACAAAGGTAGAACACAATAATTTAATTATTTAAATTAGTAGGTTAACTATACCATCTCTATTGGATATGGGTCTAATCAGATCATAGAATGGCAAGGAATAAAAGCAATATTAGTACATAAAGGTGAAGAAGAAAGCTGCACAGTAGGCTCAGTCTACTAGTTATACCAAGCCAACTCCACCAACTCCACCAACAACAATAATTATGATGTTGATGTCAACTCAAAATACTATTCATATGGTGATTATAGTTTAAACATCCAATTATTTTTCAAGTTGACTTCTAATCACTAAAATAACTACTACTAGTTCGACTATTATTCCCACAACAGTCTTAAGTCAAGTCAAGAAAGAGGTAATTTGGATTGGCTACTTTTTTACTATTTTGAGTGTAATTAATGTATCTAAATATTAAATTATTAGTTACATTTATATAGTATAATTAAACTTACTTTTGATCAACATATATACATTGCATGGCTAGGCTCTTTGTAAGTCACTGTTATATGACTCAGACTTATCTTATGGTATATCGCTATGTAAACAAAACTTCTAGTATTGGGGAAAGAGGAGACCCCTTGCCAAACATATATATATATATATATATATATATATATATATATATATATATATATATATATATACATATATATATATATATCAAAGGGTCAAATTTTTAAATAAAATATAGGAAAAAATCAAGAATCTTCATTGTCATACCATTGTGTTTGTTCTATATTCTTCCCTATAGATGTTCATGAATTTCCAGTTTCTCTAGTTTGTAATTGATTCAATAATTTTGATGTGTAATAACTAGGGATTAATTTGACTATAGTGTTTATGAATGCCTAATCCTAAATGTGATATATCTATTAAATATTGAAATGTACATTGGTTTATATAATTAATAAAGGTTGAATCATTATTCTAAAGTGTGTAGAAGTGTCTCAATTGATACAATATTATATGAGTAAGAAATATTTATCTTAGATAACTTATTAGTTCGAGACTATTATAGTATAAAGGTATGTAATGACAACCTTAAAAAGATCAAACTTCAGTTGGGATCTAGAAACAACATGTATCTGATTACCCAAACCTCTAGTCATGCTTGTTTATCTATGAGCAACAACTAAAAATAGTAAACATTGGTCTTTGAAATACTTGTCCACTAAAGAGACAAATTGATAAGCTCATGTTCAAAGTTATATAATCCTTCTTTGCCTTGAACTTCCCTTTTTTTGAAGTTTCTTTGAGACCTACCCACCATAAATTAGTCTTTAGACCATATAAATCACTTAGTGATTTTATTTTTATTTAAAAACCACACATCCACCCATAAAATTGGTTAAACAACCCACTGGCTTAACCTGCTATTACACCTCTCAATTGTTCAAACCACATACCTATAATTCCTACCCCAAAGTGGAACATAGTTCCATAGATATCCCAATGTGAACCCCCATCTTAAACTTAGTGATACATATAGGGTTTTTTTCCTTTGGGAAAATAATTCAATTGGTGATAATAGACTAGTTTAGTGTTTTTTTATTAAATTATTATGATTCCATCTTACAACCCAATGTAAGTCATGAGTATCATAAGCAAATAATAAAGATAATTACCTATGGAATGCATCTCCTACCACAATGGTCTTATGATTCAAATGTTCCAATAAGGCATCCGTTATCACCTTGACAATAAAGAAGATATCACATAACTGGTATATAAATGAAACCACTTTAGTATTGGATGCCATAAAGTGTAGCCCTTATTGCTTTAAATAAGTGATCATAAACTACATCAGTGGCATCTGATGAGCCAAATAAATGTCATTTTCTTGTCTACATCTATCACACTCATCCTTCTTATTTTCCATGCTTTCCCATAAAGTTTCCTTCCACAAATATCCATAATCTTGCTTATAGAATTATGTTTACATACTCTTTAAAATAGTTAGAATTATTTATTGGAATTACATATATTATAGTTATCTTCTAATATAGTATGTTTTAATATATGTTGTTTTAAGATATTTTAGATAAATAAGTATATAGCATGGAACATCCTACAACAAGGGAATCTCATCACATGAACATATCTTGCAACCACTGCATGACCAAATCCATGGATGAACCAGTTTTGATTCCTCTTTCAACTGTCTTGTAGAAATAAATATAACCTCCATGGATCCCAATAAGGAAATAGTTTAAAAATGAAACAACTTTGTTTGTCGTACAATAATTTCATAGAATTCACATGAAAGATGACTTTAACAAAAGGAGCCAATTTTAGTTATCCTAAGACAAATGTTTCTTAGATTAGAATATATATTGTTTCTTATAAAACAATCTCCTCTGTGCTATATGTATATTTTTAGTAATAGAGTTGAGAAGTGGTATGTGTTGATTAGAGTTATCATACGTACATTTTATCAAGCAATTGTTATTATAATTTTTGTAAACAATTCATTGCTACATTTTTTATTAATATCAACGAGCATTTTTTAATTCAATTAGGTGTTGTGATAGGAAGGATTTAAGTTGTAATTATAAGGAGGAAGGGCTCCCTTTGGAACTTTTGTAGAAACAATCCATCCCATTTAATATCTATATATGTTATTTGATTTTTTATACATTGTGTATTTCATTTCCGAATTGAGTGATTTAAAATTTTGTTTAGATTTATTTAAGGAAGCTTCCAACATGTAAACATTTACTTCATAGTGTTATGTTCATTTTTAAATTCTAGAATTTCATTTATTTCATGACTTCATCATCTTATATTACAATTAGAATAAGGTTAAATTAGAAGATTGAGTGCACATATATAGTGATGTCATCCTATCAAGTTTACATATTTGGGTTTACATTTAAATGAAGTAGAAGGTACCTTGTATATGGTAACTCTCCTTGTTTATTTTGATCAAGATAAGTATATTTGATTGTAAATCAACTGTTAATCATTTTTGTCACCGTTTCTAGGGAAGGGTGTCACACACTTATAATCTTCAATCTCAACAGAAATTATTTTTGAATGTTTATTATTTTTATTTTAAAATTTTTATATTATTTAAATTAAATATGTCTTTCTTTCATAGTTTAAATTCCCTTTTTGGAAGTAGGATAGCTGAAATTTTCAAAGAAAAACTACATATTACTAAGCCTGTGTAGGTAAAGGTGGGCAAAAAGTTTTAAAAAATGGTTGATGTATAAAAAGTGAATGGGACTATATAGTAATATTTTTCCCTTAATCATCAATCATTGCTACAAGATCAGAAATTTATCCTACGACTAAGGAATATGAAGGATTTCCTAAAGATCACTCATAGTTATCAATAGAAGAGTTAGAGAAAGAAGAATCTTTTGGCTAGACTAGGAGCACAAGTTGGAGACCTTGAGGAGATTCATACCCCTAAAAGAGACCCATATGTACCACCTTTGATATTTCCCAACTTATTAACTCATACTTAGGAATGTAAAGTTTGCTTCCCTTTGTCACCCAGATTTATTTCTAGGGAGGCACTCAAGGCTATTCTTGCTCTTAGAAGAAACACCAGGACAACAAAATCTTCCAATTTAGAGAAAATTTGACAAGACACTAGCTAAATATTTTGAAACCTCCACACCATCCCCAATATATACAAAGCCATGCATTCCTAAGATAAAAGACAAATTATCCCTCTTCTACACCCTAGTAAATAAGGGAATTGATAAGAATTTTAAGCGTTGGGTAGCAACAACTTCTAGTTTACAAAAATAAAGAGTATTCATTAGGAATAAGAAGGAAGAAAACACTACCAATGAGTTTTCTAATTTTAAATTTCCTATCCTTACTCCTAATATAAATTCACCCATGAATAATATCCCTCACTCTACCCTCCCTACCTTTAGTAGAAAATCATCTGAGGATCTAAACACATTACTTTTCAAGTTCAAGATCTTACGCCGAAACTATGATTAAAATTAGGAAGCTCATATTATAAAAAAAATTTCAAAAACACTCAAGGAAGAAAAAACATAGATGGTTCATGGGACATGGAAAGGATGGCATTTCTACTTGGGAATACATGAAAGAGAGTGTTTTGATGAAATACAAAGACTATTATAGCTGTAAAAACTACAGGAGAGATGACATATTTTGAATGACACAAGTTGATGATGAGTTATTGAAATAATATATGGAAAGATTTTTGTTCAGCTTGTAAAAATACAAGTAGACTAAAATTAAAATTGAATTCATCAAGCAAATATAATTTAAAGGGATTAGAGATGATTGTCTAGAGGCACTAGATCTAATGTTTGGTGGTGATGTTTCTAAACTCCCTTTTGATGAACTAAAAGTTCTATATACAAACTAATTTGTATCAACCATGAACAAAAGTAATGGCAAAACCCTTTTTACAGCATCTACAATAGGATTGTCCAAAGGTGAAGTTAGTAACTTACTCTAGGGAATGAAGTAGGGCATTATCAGCCACATAGCTACTCAACTTGATACTTTACATACATGGAGGAGGCAAGAAGAAACTAAGAAATCCTTAGCTACCTATTGCCCTATATGTAAAAAGAAGAAGGTAGATTGCACATGCCATTTTAAAAAAGCTTAGGTAGCTAGCATAATTGATGAGAATCTTAAAATGATGGAGCTACATGCCATAGTAGAAGATGATAATCAAGTGTTTTTTATGGCTCAATAGAAACTATGGGTATAAATACCAAGTATGCGATCAAACTCTATGTTTTTAAACTATCATCTCAAATAACTCTCAAAATGATTATTGGATGAATATACGTAATCAAAATTGGTCCCAAATAAACTAGTAGCTAACCCAAAATTAGTTAAGGATGTAATAGAATGAAAAATAACCTCATCCTAGGAAATTCCAAAATCAACAATGGTTCTTTCTCTCTAATCCATGGCAATAACAATGGAGAGCTAATCAAGTCATTCCTTAGTAAATACAACAACCACAACCACAATGGGCCATAATTCCAAACACTCAGTAACCTATTCAAACCACTCAATTGCCCACCCAACCCATCCCTAATCCTACCAATAAGTTGATTCAACCAACACAATCCACTGAAATAATGAAAAATTCAACATATACCTTAGATATTAATCAATTTCAACTTCGCTCAGGTAATATTCTTCCACAACCCACCTCACCCATAATCATAGAACACATTAAACCATTCCCACTCCATACTAATCCACAAGAACCTATGGTCAATCTTGAGCCTTATCCATCTGAAAATCAAAAAGAATATGATAATCCTCATTTTCTAGAGAGATTGAACATATCACATCTTAAACTAGATCTAAATTTGATATTTTAGGACATCTCAAGAATTTGTGCGTAAAAATTCCACTCTTTCAATCAATAAAGGATTTTCCTATCTATAATAAGGTCATTAGAGAGTTATTTTTGAAAAAACTAGGAAGAAAGAGGAAGGATCCTACAATAGTCTAGGTCATTAGCCAACTAACAAATATTATGTTGGAAAATATAGTTCCCCAAAAATATTCTAATCCAAGAAGTCTTGTAGTTAACGTTAGCATCCATGGCTAACCCATCTCTAAAAATTTAATTGACTTGGGTGCAACCATCAATGTGATGACCATGGAGACCATACAATATCTAAAACTTACCACTCTTTTTCCAACACCCACCATCCTCTAGATGGCTGACAGATAAACTATTAATCCCAAGGGGATTGTTGAGGACCTTATTATCACTATGGACTCTTTGAAATATCTGATAGACTTTATTATTATAAAACCAAATTTAAACTTGGGGGTTTATCCTCTCATCCTTAGCCACCCATGGTTGGCCACTGTTGATACTTTTATTGGTTGTAGGTTAGAAAAAATACTAATTTCTAATGGAAATGACACCAAGAAATTTGTTTTATATCCACTAGCTTAGCCTTTCCATAATTATTATACAACCCCTTGGACTGATGACTTTAAGGAAGATGCCTCCATACAGACTCTCTACATAACTAACTAGAGTCCAGCTCTATAGGCACAAGAAGAAGACACTATCCTTACTAGGATCCTAAAAAACACCTATCAATAGGATCGTGTAGCCACAAACTTGTTGGAATGTATGCCATGCCCTATTTAGAATACCTTTCCTAAAAATGATATTGTTGAAACCATAAGAGACATTTTGAAATTCTATCAATTACCTCCCCATCAATGTAGTTGTGTTCCTTTAATCATCAATGTACAAAACATGCTTTATTTAACAAAGCAAGTAGACATTCTACCAAGCAAACCTCTCAACATCAGCACCTCCTTAACACCATAATAAGAAAATCAATTAATTACAATGCTAAGAAAGCACACAATAACATTTTCCTAAGATTACCATGACATGAGAGGAATACCTCCATATTTATGCATGCATCATATTTAAATTAATGAAGAATGTAAACCTATTTGCCAACCCCAATGATGAATGAATCCTATAGTTAAAGATATATTCAAAATTGATTTACGAAAACTATTAGATGCAAGATTTGTTTATCCTATTTTGGATAGCCAATGGGTCTTTCCCTTGGTCATTATCCTTAAGAAAGGGATAAAATTGTGTATTTACATTAACTACTGAGAATTGAATGTTACTAGCAAGAAGGATCACTTTCCCCTTCCATTTATTGATCAAGTGTTGGATACATTAGCAGGGATAAATTAATTTTCATTTTCAGATGACTATAGTGGTTACAATCAAATATGAATTGCTCCACAAGACTAAGATAAAACCACTTTTACTTTCTATTAGGGAACCTATGCCTACATCACCTTTCCATTTGGTCTTTGTAATGCCCTAGCCACATTTCAAAGGGCTATTTTGAGCATATTTTCTTATCGCTCTCATGATTATGTTGAAATCTACATGGATGGTTTCACTGTCTATGGGTAGACATTCAAAGAAATGATGACCAACCTAGAGAAAGTTATTCTACATTATAGGACCACCAATTATCTTTGAGAAATGAAAAGTGTTACATGCTTATAACTGAAGGGATTGTGTTGGGGCATCACATATCCTCTACTAGAATTCAAGTTGACCCAACAAAGATAAGTATCATTAAAGATCTATCCACACCAAAGAAATAGAAATATATTAGCAGCTTTTTAGGACATTGTGGCTATTATAGATGATTCATAAAATATTTTAGTAAAATTTACACCCCATTATTTGTATTGCTTACTAAGGATGCTAAATTTACATGGACTAATGATTATAAAATTGCCTTTTAACAACTCAAATGCCTTCTCATAACAAATCCTAATCTAAGAGGGCCTAATAAAAAGATGCCTTTTCACATCCACACAGATGCCTCTAACACCACTTTAGGAGTTATCCTTGGCCAAAAATATGAATCTATAAGTTATGCAATCTATTTTATTAGTAAGTATATTCAAGGGGATAAACTCAACTATAATATAATAGAGAAGTAATTTCTTTCCATCATCTATAACATAAATAAATGTTGACACTACATTATAGGTTACCAATTATTCATCCACACATATCATGCAAAAATCATAGATTTAATGAACAAACCTACTATAATAGGTAGGATAATTTGATGGTTGCTTTTGTTTTATGAGTTTGGTATTACCATTATGGACAATTCAAGTAAGGATAATGTAGTGGCAGATTTTCTATCTTGATTATAAAATGATGAGCACAGTCTCATTATTGATAATTCTTTTCCTAGTGAATAGTTATTTGCAGGAACAATTCAATCTCCTTGTATTGTAGATATTGATAACTGTCTTTCTATAGGATCACTACCACAACATTACTCACCTAGGAAAAACAATATCTGATCTAAAAGAGTAGACATTATTTTTGGATTCAAGGATATCTCTTTATCACTTGACTAGATTTAGTTATAAGAAAATGTATCCAAAAAGATAAATCATGTGACATTTTTAGAGCCTATCATGATAAATCATGTGGGGGTCATTTTACTACCAAATGGATTTCTATGAAAATACTTACTATAAGATATTATTGGCCTTCCTTGCATAAGGATGCCATGATGTATACCTATAGATGTGATCAATGCCAGTGTATTAGGAAGCCCCCTCACTTTGATCAAATGCCATTCCAGCCAAAACTGGTTCTTGAACCCTTTGATAAATGGTAACTATATTTTATAGGTCCTTTTGATCATAAATCCAATAAAAATAAATATATACTAGTGTGCATTGAGTATGTCACTAAATGGGTTGAGGTCAAAGCCTTAACCCATGCTCGAGATGATAAAGTAGTTGAGTTCTTGTATGAATAAATATTCACCTTTTATAGAGTACCAATAGAAATAGTCGCAAATCAAGGCCTATAGTTCACATCAGACCTCACATTTGTCTTGATAAAATAATATAAAATCAGACAAAAAAATCCACCCCTTACCATCCTCAGTCAAATGGTTAGGTGGGAGGGACATATAGAGAATTAAAAAATATCCTCATTAATATTGTTATTCTACATAGAAAATATTCAACTTATCTTCTAGAAGTAGTCTGGGCTTCCAGAATCACTTAAAAACTGTAACTAATCTCACTCCATATAAACTAGTTTATGGTAAGAATCCTATTTTACCCATTGTGTTTGAATATAAAACATTAAGGACAATACTTGATTTGGGCTTGGACCTTTCCCAAGATCAACAAGACATGTTCATGTAGTTGAATGCATTTGATGAACAAAGAAAGGAAGTACTTCATCACACTAAAATAGTGTAAAAATAACATGTGGGTTGGCATGATAATAACATCAAGACTAAGAATTTATAAACTAGTGACTAGGCACTCCTTTTTAACTCTAAATATAAAGATCATAAAGAAAACCTGTAGTCTAAATGGCTAGGGCCTTATGAGATTGAATAAGTTTATGACAATAGAGCTATAAAGCTTATGACCATTGACTCTATGTCAGTTGATATTGCTTGTTAATGGACATAGGCTGAAGTTATATAAGAAATCATTTTTCAAGGAAACTATCACTCATGAACTTCTTTAAGAACATCCATCTCTTATTCATGATGAAAATTAACATGTTCATACAACCAAATGGTATTTTTGTCAACCCTTCTCTAATATTTTACAAGAATAAAAGTTTCCTACAACCAAGAATAAGTCATTTAAAATGGCTTGGTTAAGGCTAAATAAAATCCTACCTCTTGGATTCTTTAATTCCAGTTGAGTTTGGACCACAAAATCAAACAAAAAGAGAGAGAAAGGACACTACTGCAATAAAACTTTTTTTTCATCTATTTTTTTCTTATAGATTCATTCCCTTGGAGTATAAATACATTTTCCTTCTTACTACAGGATGAAAAACTTGTTGTTACATGAAACACTTCTTGCTATAGGATGAAAAACTTATTTTTCAAGGAAACATTTCTTGCTACATGATGTATTCTTATCATTCCATCCTACATTCTATCCTAGATAAATCATTTTTCTCCCAATCAAATGATAACACATGCTAGACTTCCACTTCAAATCTTCATTTTTGCATTAATGAAATGTACTTCTAAATTTAACAAGGTAATTATTTTATGTTTATTTCATGTCATAAATTTTAATTATTAATAAGATGATGGGTCTTAATGAAATTAACATGCTACCATATCTTCTCCTTATCACACCAACATGTCATATCTTCTCCTTCATTGATTGATGTAACTTTTGATGCATTATTATCACTACCATTTATTATTGATATGATCTATTTATGCATGTCAACTTTTTCTCTTGAGGATAAGTGATAATCTAAGTTGGGGCGAGATTTTTCATAATTCAAATGGATTATTTTGCTCCCAAATCAAAAATCAGAAAAAATTTACCAAAGCCACAAAATCCTTTCTACAAGAACATGGACATGAAACTCAAATATCGATTCATAGTATGGCAGGGTACATTCTTAAACATGAATCACTTAATATCATTCTTCAACCAATAGTCTAGACATCTTAGCCTTATTCTAGAATGTAGGATGGGCACAATATTTTGAAAAATACAGACCATAGATCAAGGAATTATAGAATAACTTGTTGGATCATTACATAACAACCTAGAAATAATAAGAAGAATGGAAATAAAGGTAATAAAAACAATTATTATTAGAGTAACAAGATTGACATGAAAAGGGGAGGCATAGAAAGAAAAAATTGATGCTAAAGTAGAGATTCAAAAATTCATCAGAGAAAATGAAAGCCTAGAAACTTCAAAGTAGGGTATTGCATGGTTATCTTTACTAGGAAGATGGACCAAAGTTGCTAAGTTTATCTACCAATATTTCACTTGTGAAGGGAGGTATTCCATACTACATGAGATTCAGTTCAACTTCATGAATCATTTATGCCATGGAATAGAGATAAACATCCTCAAATTCTTACTCCACATGATCACAAAAATGGTGGAGGCATTTCAAAAAGGTAATTCCAAAGCTCTTTACCATCATTAATTAATCGTATTGATTGTTTAAGATTGTTTGCAAAGCACTATGCCCAACATAATATGGTAATAATTTATCCAAGTACTAGAGAATGTAAAAGGTGATAGAGAGGGAAATTAAATAGAAGAGGAATTGGAGGTAGAAGAACAAAGATTAGAAGAATCCATTCCTATAGCTCCATAATAACCTAAAGTAGAAAACCATCCTATAGCTCCACAAAAACCTATAGAAGGAGGCCTTCCTATAGCTAGACAAGAAACTATAGCAAGGACTTAAGAAAGGAATCTAGAATAAAAAAGAAGAAACTCATTCTCCAGCTTGATTCAGAGGAATCTTAGGAGGAACTTCCACCTTATTTCAAGAAGGCCAAGGTAACCTCTACTCCTCGCAAATCTCATAGATTGATAATAAAAATGAGAACTAAACATTTTTATATTATTGAAAATAAATAAGAATCTAGATAAAAATAGACTACTAGTAGCAATGAATCTCTAGAGGCTAAAATAATCAAGGGAGAATGTTCTCTAAGATAAAATTAGGAGGTAGAACAAGTAGATCATAGTCTTAAAGATTTCCAAGATGAACCAATATAGGAAGAAGATGAAAAAATGGAGCAACCTACCATACAAGTGGAATTTTCCCTCTAGAGAAAGCTCTATAATAAATTGAGAAACTAAGAAAGAAGCTATAGGATCAATCTAGAGGAGGATTGGATGTACTTAATATAGCAACTTTTCAACTACAACCCTTTACTAAATACCATCCTATAGGCATTATTGCACAACCTTATATAGAGGTAAATCAACAAGAAGAACCGACAACTACCCAAGATGTCAGGTATAATTACTCATATGAAATATCTTCTAAATTAATGAATTGGATGGATAGTCAGTCTGAAAAATTTGAAGACATTAAAAAAAGAAAATAAGAAATTGAAAAAAAATAATAGGTTTAGAGAAAAAATAATCTCCAAATTGTAGCAAAATATTGAATATATGTCTTGTCTTACCCATGAACTCATTGACTACAGACCTCCTGGAAGAGTATATTTAGTCTATCTTGAAGAAAAATGGAATAAGTTTAAATTTATGAGAACTTATTGTAATATGCCTTGTGAATTAATTGATCCCCTCTCCTTCTTTCAAATCTATAACTAAATATCACAACAAGAACAAGCATAATTGTGTGAGTTATATATTCATAATCATGTTGTCCCTTATGATAGGGAATGAAAACCTAACCTATATGTTGGAGATGTCCTTCTAAAGGTATTTTGATCATATCTATTTAATGAGCAAAGAAGATGAAGAGAAGTATTTAAATAGAATAAAAATGAAAATATAATCCAACTGCTTATTAGAAGAGAGTCAATCACACCTAATGTTGTATTAAAAGAATGGGATAATATCATGTTGGAGAAGGAAGTTAGAGCTTGGTTTGCTAAAAATTGTGATGAATCCCAAGATTTTTAATTTTGGTTGAGAAACTCTGCTAGTATTATAGTAAGAGAATCCTACTTTGAATGATGGAATGAGCTCACTCTTGCACTAAGGAAGAGAGATCGATATTCCCCTTTTAACTTAAAGCCAACGTTTAAGATGATTGGAAGATACATTCTTCTTGCAAGTGAAATGGGATCTCAATTGTTGAGCCTCACATTCTAGCACCCTCTATTTTGGTATCTTGTTCCACATTGGTAGGATAAATCCCCATTAGATGAAACTAGAGAGGCTAAAATATAGGAACCATTTGAATAGAGGCATGAATTTTATGCTCACCTTGCCAATGGTGTCATAGATCCCATGGATTTTAGAGTTCTTTATAAGATGGAACTGAACAAGGTTATTGCTCATGGTCAAGCAAGACATTGATTTAGGGGGTCTGATGAGCCCCAGAAATGTCCTATTCCTATCCTCATCTATCAAACTCATAATTCTTATTTTCCATGATTTTATACAAAGTTTCTATCAAATACTATCCATAATCTTATAAATAGCATTATGTTTCCATACTCTTTGAAATAGTTAGAATAATGTATTGAAATTAAATATATGACAGTTATCTTCTACTATAGGATGTTTTTTTCTGTAATGTGTTTTAAGATGTTTTGCAGAAATAGGTATATAATATGGCACATCTTGCAACAAAGTAATCTCATGACACTGACATATCTTTCAGCTAATGAATGATGAAATCTATAGATAAATCAATTTTGATTCATCTTTCAATTGATTCACAGAAACAACTATAACCTCCATGGAGCCCAATAAGGAAGTGGTTGAAGAATGAAATAGATTATTTTATTCTACAACAATGTCATAGAATTAACATGAAAGACAACTTTAGCAAAAGGATCTAGTTTTGATTATCCTAAGTTGAATGTTTTTTAGATTTTAATATATATTGTTTTGTATAAAATAATCTCCTCTATGGTGTGTGTGTGGGTGTCTGTGTGTGTAACAATAGAGTTTAAAAGTAATAGATGTTGATTTGAGATTATCAGGATTATATTTTATCAGGGAACTATCATTAAAATTTCTTATGGCAATTCATTTTTGCATTTTTTATTAATATGAACAAGCATTTATGAATTCAATTAAGTGTTGTGAGAGGAAGGATTGAAGCTAGAGTTAGAAGGAGGAAAGGCCACATTTGAAAGTCTTGTAGAAATAATCCAATCCATTTAATATCTAAGAATGTTATTTGATTTCTTTATACATTACGTGTTTTATTTCTGAATTATGTGATTTGAATTCTTGCTTAGATTTGTCTAAAGAATCTTCCAATGTGTAAACATTTATTTCATAGTATTATCTTCATGTTTAAATTCTAGTATTTCATTTACTACATGAATTTAACATCTTAGATTACAATTAGAAAAAGGTTAAATTAGAAGATTGAGTGTTCACATATAATGACATCATCCTATCAAGTCTACATCCTCAAGTTGACATTTAAATGAAGTAAAAGGTATAGGTCTATGGTAACTCTCCTTTTTCATTTTAATGAAGATAAGTATATCTAATTCTGAATCAACTACTAATCATCATCTTATAAATCCAAATTGTTTAGCATATTTTGATCAATGAGAATAGTGGAATAAAACAAAATATCAAAGTACATGGTGGTGTCATTGATTGAAATCTAGGATGGTGGAGAGACTCAAAAATGGCCTAAATACTTTAAAGCATATAATGCCTTTTAGAAGGATTCTATCTCAATGTTTCTAAAATAAAAGTTGCCAAAAGGTATCCTTTTGATGGAAAGTCTTTGATATACAAGATTTTAATGGAAATTTTCTAACTTGTAAATTCTTGACATAAAAGCCTCCAAAGATAGATTTGAATAGAATGTTTTTGAAGTAGAGCTTTCAGATATAAAATCTCTTAGAGACTAAGACTTTTAATAATGTTTCCATTTGCAAGCCTTGTTGAGGTTATTGTTGATACCATAAAATTATCAAAAGCAAATTGCCTAAGTAAAGATTATGTAGACCAAACTTTTTGAAATAATTCCTCTGATATGAAATTCACCGATGAGATACATTCTATAATAAAATATGTCAATATAAATCCCCTAACATGAAACTTCCTAGAGGTAAATCCTCTATATAGATAGTTTCTAACATGAAAATTTTTGACGTAGAGAATTTAAGAGAGTTGAATAAGGTAGATCACCCATGGTTTATTTTAAATGGAATGAGTTTATTTTAATAGTTTCAGATATGAATAATTATAGTGTTGCCATACATTGAAGGGGAATTTGAATTTATCTACTAGTAGATACCTTCAACATGCACACGATTGGAATTTTACTTTACCTTGAAGGTCCTTATAATATATTCAAGGTATCTCCTAGGAGATACCTTCAAGTTACCCATGAAATTATTAAAAAGCCCTTGAAGGAATCTCCTAGTGTATACTTTGAGGTTGAACTTTCCCAATGTTATTGAGGTTATAAGGGATTCAATGAGTAAATAGGTGTTTCAATTAAAGAAGGTAGTTATAAATACATTGATTATTGTGTATAAGGTATAATTATTAGGTTAATCTGAAAAAGGTTTGCACTATTAAAGGCCCACTTAGCAAGTGTTTGCCCTATAAGTAGATTATATATAAAATTAAAGTCATTAAGTCACTTGAGTCATGTTAATTCCATGGGATTAGGCCTCTATGTTGGTTTCCATTGAGATAAGGAGATTAATATAAGTGTAATTAGTGAGTTGGTTGGGGATGGGTCCTATTAAATGGTTATTGGAAAGATCTAATTTCATAAGAAAGGGAAGTCATTTATAAATATCCTTTGGGATTTTCCTTGAAATACTATTACCAAAGACATCCAAATAAGTCATGTTACCATAATTCCTCGAGGCATTGGGGAAATCTCCATCAAGAGTCATTCTAAGAAGCTTAATGCTCAACACTTTCCCAATATCATTATGGTAGCAATGAATTCCCACAAAGTTGTAGATGAAGTAAGCCTTGGTTATTTTCCCCAAACTATCATGTTAAGAGGGATTGGTTTGGGTCATTCAATTATTTTTTAGTCTCGTTGAGGCATCTGATGTTATCTTCTCCAAACTCTGGGATGGGGTGGCATAGTGGCATGGAATTGACCACAACATAAATACATTGAATAACACCAAACTCAACATGCCTATGTTTCCCATGGCTTGGCTCGATTTGGTTTAGTATAAGTTTGATTTGATTGTCACCAGAGGATATCAAATGGATACAGTGGATTCAATTATAAGGCCAATACAAAATGGATTTACTTATTCCTTACATCAGCCTTCGCTCCTCCCCTAAAATTTTCCATAGCTTTTAGTACCACTAGTATATGAATGGTTATTATTAGCATGATATGATGTTTTATAATTGTACCTTATTGTCTTATTAGACCCCTTTGTGTGCACCTTTCCATGTGAAATCTATGCACTTGATAATTACTTTTTGTGAGGAACATTTAGAAAAACAAAATAGGTGAAGACCAAAGATGTTGCCTCCCTAGTTGACATGACATCTAGACCATTCTCATTCCCATTGCCCATGTGAAATCTATTGACATAAAACTTCCCATAGTGAAACTTTTTGAAAGGGAAGTACCTAATATAGATCTTCTAATGAGAGAACCTTCCTAAGAGATACCTTATGAATATGAACAAGAATGGATTTCTCATAAGATTAGGAATCAATTGAGTTAATGGCATCCCATAAATTTGAATAGTTTAACATGTTCATAATTAAAAATAGTGGACTCAAACATAAGATTAGTGTACTCAATGGAGTCCTTGATTATAAAATGGGATGGTGGCAAGACTCAGTAATGGCCTAAAGACTTTGAATCATAGAATGGCTTTTAGAAGGATTTGCTCTCAAAGTTTCTGAAACAAAAGTTGCTAAAAAGTATCTTTCTTATGGAAATCCTCTAAAATGTAAGTTTATGATGGAAATTTATTGATGTATAAATTACCAACATAAAATCCTCCTAAGATAGAACCCAAAGAGAATGTTTTTGAAAAAAGTATTTTTGATTAAAAAAACTCCCACAAACTAATACTATGAATAAATCTACCATTTTAATAACCTGTTGACATAAACGTTGTCACCACAAAATTACAAAAAATAAATTACCAATGTAAAGCTTTTACAAACCAAAATTTCTAAAATAATTCCTCCAATATTAAATTCATCGATGACAAACCTTCCACAATAAAGGAATCAGATACAAAGTTCCTGACATAAAACTTTCCAAAGGGAAACCTTCCACAAAGACAGATTACAATGTAAAACTTTTTGATGTAGAGAATCCCATGCTTTATTTTTTATGGAATGTTTTTATTTTAATATTTTTAGACTAGAATAATTACCATGTTATATGAGTTTAATTTTACTTTACCATGAAGCTTCTTGTAATATTTTTAATGTATCTAATAGGAGATACCTTCAAGTTACCCATAAATGTATTCAAAGAACCTTGAAGGAATCCCTTAGTGAATACTTTGAGGTTGAACTTGCTCAGTTTTATTGATGTGTATATAGTTTTAATGAGTAAATAGGTGTTTCAATAAACACATTGATTGTTGTGTATAAGGTCTCCTTAGTGGTTTATTCTGAAAAAGGCCAATGTTATTACTAGCCCACTTAGTGGTTATTTGAGACTATCTAAAAAATTAAAGTCATTAAAGCACTCAATCCATGTTAATTCCCATGGGATCAAGTCACTATGTTGGTTACCATTGAGATGAAGGAGATTAAGATAGGTGCATTTAGCGATCTAATTGGGAATGGGTCCTATGAACTATTTGTTATGATGATCTAATTTCACACAAAAGGGAACTGATTTGGAAAGATCCTTTAGGATTTAAGCTAAAATACTATTAATAGAGACATACAAGTAATTCATGTTACCTCATTTCCTCATGTCATTGGTGAAACCTCCTTCCAAATTCATTTCATCGAGTGTAATGCTCAACACTTTTTTATTGTCCTTGTACCAACATTGAATTCCCATAAATTTATAGATGAAGAAAACATGTTCTATTGTTCCCAAAAAACCATTTTAAGATGTATTTATTTATGTATTTAAATTATATTTTAGTCTCATAAAGGCATCTAATATTATCTTCACCAAACTTTAACATTGGGGTGGCATAGTGGCATGGAATTGACCACACTAGAAATAACATAAATAACACCAAAATGAGCATGCATATGTTGCCCATGGATTTGCTTGTTTTATCTTAGTTTAGGTTAGTTTTTATTGTTACAAGAGGATATAAATAGGCTAAAATGGATTCAATTACAAGGCCAAGATAAAAGGGATTTACTTATTCCATACATCATTGTTCACTCCTCCCCTATAATTTTCCTTGGCTTTTCTCATCACCATCAGATGAATGATTATTCTCAATGAGATGTGAGGGTTTAAAAATGTACCTTATTATATAAACACCCCTTTATGAATACCTTGATATGACAAATCCATTTGCTTTCTAATTTTTTATTACTAACATGCAAAAAAATAAGAGAGGCAAAAATTGAAGACTCTTATGCTGCACAAATGAGGATATAAACTATTGGCTAAGCATGCATTGACATTGATATGTTATAAATAAGAGATTGAATTTAGGTCCTCTGGTGTACATGTACTTTCCACCTCAATAAAATTTAACAAATTTTCATGTTATTTGGAAGTAATTAATTTTCATACAGTTTCAAAAAAGCTGTAAATTTTTGAAAATGATTTTAGAAGGATGCAACCATGGGTTGGGCCTCAACAATAATATAAACTATTGTAAGGTCATTATGAATACACTCACATATGCCCTCAAATGTGCCCAAGGATGTATTTTTAATGAATGTGTGTATCTCTTCTATCTCCCCAGTCAACACATCATTTGGACC
>JARHVA010000687.1:4157500-4207500 GCA_037957365.1 Torreya grandis | reverse complement strand
TCCTATTAATTAGGAATATACTTTTGATTTCCATAATTGTAAATCCAAGACACTTATCACATGGTTGTACATCTAGCCACGTTTTAATTTAGCATTTATTCTAGGTATGATTCTGTTCCATCATATCCATGAAATAGTTATGGCCATCAATGCACCACAAGAAAGAAGAATATATATATATATATATATAGACCTCAAAGAATATAGGATGAATGGTATTAATTTAAGAATAGAGGAATAAAGATAGATATAGATTGATATAGATCTAGTACATTTTTATAATGCAGAACATTTTATCAATAAAATAGCCATTTCTATTTTTGAGAGAGAATTAAGTTGTTGAAACCTATTTCTAGCCAGAGTAAGGGCCCACTCCTTCAAGAACTAGGACCTTCATTTTTTTTTCTATTTATATCTTATTTTCAAAAGAGAATAGGTAGATTTGTTTAATTTATAAATTGTTTCGATTATTTAATTTAAAATTTGTTGTAGATTTATTCCTGCAGGTGTTCCAGATTAAGTTCTCATTTCTTTGCAATCATTTTCCAAGCATTCTAAATTCTGTGTTTAATTCTATAACATGTGTTTATTTCCAGTAAATTCATTTCTACAATGTGTGTTTATTTCCAGCAATTTATTTCTATAAAGTGTGTTTACTTCCATCATATTTTCATAGTTTGATTTCATTAAGGTTTTAACCAAGAAGTCCTTAATACATTAAAGATCCCCCAAAACAAAAGAAAAATACAAATACTTATAATCAATTACTAAATCTCTAAGATTCTTCTTGTTGCATATAGCTTTAGACACACCCCTGGTTGAATATGACATAAATAGAGAGTTGATTAAATGAAGGGAATAACAACACCCATCATATTTGGCACCGTTGTCGGGGAGAAACTAGTTGGAATTTTCTAATTAGGTGTCAACAAGAGCAACAATTATACATTTAGCAATTGAATAAATTGTCCCTAAGTTATCAAAAAATTTATAAGTAGACAAAGAGACTCCAAGGGTAGATTTATCCCAAAAATATTTGAACAAGAATTTCCATCATCCGCTAGTTTAAATAAGGAAGTTGAGCAAGAATTGGAGGCACCATTATCTCCTAGAAGACAAGGATAAAAGTTTCCATCTTTGGAATTTTTGGATCAATCACTAGATGCAAGTAGAACTTTAGAGAGGAAGATTATTTCTCAAGATCCGTTGAGGAAAATTTTTGATTCTCAATTGAGTAATCAACCTCCTACTCCTAACTTTTCACCATCTCCAAAGCAGACCACATACCACATTGACTGGGAGAAGGGACTAGAAAATACTAGAGAGATAGCACGAGAGGCTGGAAGAGAACCTGAGAGAACCTTTACCTATCCTATTCAGTTGGAGGATGATGAAACTAATATGAAGAGAATTTCACCTACACACTTTACCACATTTATAAGAATGTCATCTGAGGATCTTGACCAATTTCTATTTCAGTTTAAAGTACTATGTCAGACTTATGATTATAAGACAGATAATCAAAAACTCAAGTTTTTTCCATCTACCCTGAAGGATGCAACAATGAGGTTGTTTATTGGATTAGCATCTAATTCTATTACCAATTGGGAACAAATGGAAACTATCTTCTTAGACAAATATCAAGATTATTGTAGAGGAAGAAATTGAAAGGAAGAATTTTTCAAAATCAAATAGGAAGAGGATGAAAATATGGAAGATTATTTGGACAAATTCCTCTTTGTGAGTAAAAGATGTGGATTTGTACTTCAAAAAGAATTAAGTAAAACTATTTTTCTCAAAGGTTTGGATGATGAATCTAGGGAAACCCTTGATTTAATTGGTAGTGGAAACATTGCTCAATTAAGAATGGATGAAATCATAGAAATTTGTAGAAACTATTCAAGCACAAGGGGTGGACCTAGAAAGAGAAAAATGGTTAAAAATTTGAATCCATATATGAATAAACTAATGGATGAACTGGAAAACTTTAAAATATACATATTAGTTTAATTAACCTCCACCATGGATGGATTACAAGCTAAAGAAAATGCCCAAATTGAACCATTAGCCATGTATTGTCTTAGATGCAGGAAGATGCATGCAATAAGGGAATGTCCTTTGGATAAAAAAGAAGTATTTCTTGTCTGTGAATCTAAAGAACATGATAATTATGCTTTTTTTCTTCTTCCACTCATAAAAAATTAGCTCAAACAAACCAATACATCATCCACCATAGAAGAATTGAATTTTGTTTAGAGACAACCCAGCCAAGGGTAGTTTATGCCAAGACCAGCTCCTAATCCTTGGATGATGCCATGAGAAGCTCAAATAGTACCAAAAATTTGGGGACAACCACCTTGGGCCCCTCAACCAACATGGCACCCTCATGATTGGGTAAGTTAATCTTGGTATACTCAGGGACATTAGTAACCTTGGGTTGGTCAAGGAAATCCTTATGCTTGGCCACAACTTAGAAGGGGCCCTAGTAATTATGTGCAAGGGAAAACATATCCAAATCAGAACCAACAAGCCATAATGGGATCTCTAGCACAAAATCCATAGGCTAAAAATGTAGTCCAAACATAAACACTGGTGCAACAAATAACAAACCCAAGAAATAAACAAATAACTAAAGTATATGAAACAGAACCAAAAAAATAGTTGATCTAAATGCAATGGATTGTAAAAACTTTCAAACCAGATCTCAAAAAATAGTTAGCAGTCCACTATTTATAATCACTGAGATGATAGAATAAACTAAAACCCCTAGTGTGGTTACACCTAAGGAAGATGAAAAAGAAAAAGATAAGGAACTAGAAAGAAATTCTACTGAGATTCCATTTCTAGACAGATTTAAAGAAGCCATAGAAATTAAAGAATCTGAATTGGTGCAGGAACTAAGAAGATTGAATATTAAAATAACATTGTTACAAGTAATCAAGGATATTCTAGAGTTGAACAAGTTAATCAAATTGTTATGTTTTAAAAAACTTGGAAGAAAGAAGTAGTACTATAGGACTATTAAGGTAGAAGGGAAACTTGGTGATTTATTAGCAGAAAAACTCCTACTTCCCAAATATGGAGATCATGGAAGCCCTGCTATTTCTATCTCTATAGGGAATAAAGATATACATAATGTTTTGATTGATTTGGGAGTAGATATCAATGTAATTATAGTGGAAACTTTGAAAACATTACCATTAATAGGCATACAACCTACTAACACCATATTGTAGATGACAGATCAGCCTGTAGCAAAACCATAAGGAGTTATTGAAGATGTGGCAGTAATGGTGGAGTCATGGGAATATCCAGTTGACTTCCTTATATTGTAGCCAAAAGGTAAAACACTTGGTTATCCCATTATTTTTGGTAGACCATGGTTAGCTACAATTTTTTCCTTAATTGATTGCAGGTTAGGGTATATGACTATTTCAAATGGTAAGAATTCTAAGCAAATTTCATTATATCCCTCAGCATGACCTTTTATTGATAATCAAGAGAACTTATGGGTTGATAATCTTGATATTAATGAGAGAATTTTATCTTCTTTGGCTATGATAATATTTTAGGATCATGTACAAGAAATAGAAGATATGGTTAATCCTCCATTGAATGAGCACCAATTGTAATTGGAGCAGTCGGGCTTAGTTCTAGAACCTGCAGAATCTATTCTGAAAACATCATAGTTAGTTCCAGAACCACACCAACAAGAATTACCTACAAATGAAGATAATTTTTCTCCATAGAAATGAGATTTCTCTTGGGGACAGGAAGGATCTGTAGCTTTAGCTTTACAGATATCAAGAAATGATGAATAATTTTTGGAAAATAGGAGTAATGAGGAGTTTGACCTATAACAAGATAAGTATCATAATTCTTCCTGCTATCCTTTTTCCAGCATTCTATCTCAAGGAAATTTTGGATATGTTGTTATATATCATATGTTTTTACCACATTCATGTCCACTAAACACCTTAATGGAACCCTTTCAACAAATCAGTTCATCATATACTAGAACCGAACATTTTGAGGTTTAACTAGGTAAAATTTCGAATATTAATAGTTGGTTAAAGAATGATGAAGAAGATAAACTATTTGATGTTCTAAAGGATCATACTAAATATTTTTCTTAGGACTATAGAGACATGAAGGGAATTCATCCAAGTATCTACACCCATCACATTTATACTAAAAAAATTAGACCAGTTAGGCAACCTCAGAGAAGGATTAATCCAGCCTTAAGGGATATAGTTAAACAAGAAATTGAAAAACTATTACAAGTATATTTTATCTACCCTATCTCAGATAGCCAGTGGGTGTTTCCTTTAGTAATTATCCCTAAAAAGAATGGAAAATGGATAATTTGTGTTTACTATAGGGAGCTAAACAAAGCCACCCTGAGAGATTATTTTCCCTTGCCATTCATAGAGCAAGTCTTAGACAACCTTTCAGGTAAACAATACTTTTACTTCTTAGATGGATTTAGTGGATACAATAAAATTAGAGTTGTTGCTGAGGATCAAGACAAAACTACATTTACTTGTCCATGGGGTACCTTTTCTTACAGGGTATTGCCATTTGGACTATGTAATGCTCCAGCAACTTTTCAAAGAGTTGTATTAGCAATTTTTGTAGACCTAACAAATGACTATGTAGAGGTATACATGGATGACTTTACTATGCATGGAGACACATTTGATGATGCCTTGAAAAAATTGGATAGAGTATTAACAAGATGTGAACAACATCACTTGTCTCTTAGTCATGAGAAATGTTTGATGATGGTTGATGAAGGGATTATATTAGGAAACCATATTTTAAAAAGAGGAATTTAGGTTGACCAAACCAAAATCAAGATTATTTTAGACTTGCCTATTCCTCAAAACCCCACATATATCAAGTTATGTTTAGGGCATGCTGGATACTATAGGTGTTTTATCAAGGATTTTAGTAAAATTGCTACCCCCATGTTTAAGTTGCTTACCAAGGACTATGAATTTCTTTGGGATGAAAAGTGTCAAAATTCTTTTAAATAAATTAAAGAGAAATTAGTAATTTCCCCAATATTGAGAGGACCTAATTGGGAAAAACCTTTTCACATCCAAACTGATGCCTCAAATAACTCAATTGGTGCAGTTTTGGGATAGAAATATGAAGAAGGAAAAATGTATGCTATTTACTATCTTAGTAAAAATATTACTCCCACTAAAATAAATTACACTACCACTAAAAAAGAATTTCTAGCTATGATCTACACAATTAATAAATTTAGACATTACATTATAGGGTACAAAATATTTGTACATATAGATCACTCAGCAATTAAATATTTAATGAACAAACTAGTGGTAGGAGGTAGAATAATTAGATGGTTATTACTTCTACAAGAATTTGATATTACCATTATGTAAAATCTAGGTAAATATAATGTGGTAGCTAACTTCATGTCAAGAATGACCACTATAGGGGAGACAAATCTAGTCCAGGACAACTTTTTAGATGAATAATTGTTTGTTATTTTAGCTGATACACCATGGTTTGCTGACATGGCAAATTATCTTGTAATAGGGAAGTATCCTCCTACTTTCACTAAAACACAAATAAAGAAGTTAATCAAAACTAGTGCATAGTTCAAATGGTTAAATGGAATGTTATTTAAATGTGGTCCTAATTTGGTTTTATGTAGGCATGTAAGAGAAGATGAAATATTTGACATCCTCTAGGCATGTCATGATGAACCAAGTGGGGGACACTATTTAGTGAAAATAATAGCTCATAAGATACTTGGCACTAGTTATTATTGGCCATCTCTGTACAAAGATGTGAAGACATATATCAGGCGGTGTGATCCTTGTCAAAGGATGGGACAACCAACCTTTACCAATGAAATGCCTCTGCAACCTCAAGTAGTGATTGAACCATTTTAGAGACGGGGATTGGATTTTGTTGGATCCTTTACTCCTCCTTCATAGGGAAAAGAGCACATTCTTGTGTGTATTGATTATGTGATAAAGTGGGCAGAAGTGCAGGCTTTAACAAATGCCACTGAATAATCAGTTGCTGATTTCCTCTAGCACAAAATTATGGTAAAGATTGGAGCACCAAGAAGCTTAGTTTCAGACCACAAACCACAATTTATGTCCAATATGATCCAATATTTCACAATTTATTATCAAATCATTCAAAGGAAGTCATCTCCCTATCACCCACAAGAAAATGGACAAGTTGAAGTAACAAATAGAGAATTGGAAAACATCCTCACTAAAATAGTTGAAACAAGAAGAAGATATTGGGTAGACAGACTACCTGAAGCTGTTTGGGCTTACAATACAACTTGGAAAACCACAACAGGGTTTTCACCATATGAATTAGTCTATGGGAAAATGCCCTTATTACCTATTGATTTTGAACTACAGACATTAAGGATAGCAGCTAAGGTGGGAATTTAATTAGATGTAGCTCAAAACGAGAGAATCCTTCAACTCAATGAATTGGATGAATTGAGAATGGAAGAACTTCACCAGACAAAGATAATCCAAGATCAAAGGAAGCAATTACATGATTTACATATCAAGGAAAGACAATTCAAAGTAAGAGACTGGGCATTGCTATTTGATTCTAGGTACCAACAATTCAAAGCTAAATTGAGAACCAGATGGTTGGGACCTTACTAGATTTAGAAGTTATTTGAAAATGGTTCTATTTAGTTACTTCCCATTGATGGAAGTAGAAGAATACTCTTGGTCAATGGACATAGGATAAAACTTTATAGGAAGCCTCCTACTAAGGATGAATTCATGAAGTAGATTGAAGCAGATAAAAAATTTGATCATATGGAAGAACCCAGTTCTTCCAAAATGATCACATAATTAGATGAATAGATCTAGAATAAAGGGAAAATAATGAAAACCAGTAAATGGCATTATATCCCAAAAAAATTTTAAAAAAAATCTCTCAAAGATCAATTGAAAACTAGTGATGGCAGTCGGTCTTCACAAAGAAATGGCTAATTCAAAATAAAAACTTCTTTGGAATTCTAAATTTTTAAAACCATTTTCCTTTTTGTTTCATTTTTTTAAGGAATGATGAGTTATCATGATGGAAGGATTACATCATTAAGGATGGTAATTATGTTTTTAACTTGTCAAAGGTTAAATTGAATGTTTGTGTGTGTGATTAGACTTGATTTAAAAGATTAGGATAATGAGTCATCTATTGTACATTATGATTAAAAGCAAGAAATCATGAGAAGGATATTGATGGAATAAATTAGTAGCATAGTTCTTAAGAGTCATTATTTTTATTGAACCGATAAAGTAAAAACTAGTTGTAGAAAAAACTTCAAGAGAGATACATTAAATTAAATTCATCAGTTACATAGCTAAGTACAATAGTTCTACAGCCGAATTGATCACTTCTACTGCTAAGATAAGATTTCTTCAGCTAACCTATGTAAGATTAAAGAATAATGAATCATGGGGATTAAAAAGAAGTCAAAACTAGAGGATGATACCCAGCTCCTTGCAGATGAAGAAGTGGTAACTATATTTCAATAGGTAGGATGGCTAGAATATCTAAGGAAATTCCCCAAATATAATGATGAATTGGTAAGAGAATTTATTATCAATTTAGAGAAAACAAAGACAAAGATTAGGAAGGTTTTCATTCCCTTTTATGTGAATATAATAAATGAGATATAAGGAATACCAATGGTGCATGTTCCAAACCCTGTCAAAGGGACATTAAAAGCCCTGGCTGAAATCATGTTAAAAGAGGGGGAAGTTGAAACCCAGTATCTTTACAACACAGAAAATCATCAAAAGAGTCAGAAGGGCCAGCTTGCCCAAACCCTTTGACAGAGTAGCATTTTGGATTGTTAAGTATTTAACCTATGATGGGAAATTGGGGTAAGTAGGAAGAGAAGTCTTGAAAATCCTCATATACCTTAGATATGTAGCCAAAAAACTAGAATATATAGTAAAACTTCCAGGGTTTATTTTTGAATCCATCCATATAATGGCCTAGAGGTATTCTTGGGGTGTAAGAACAATTAGACATCATGGGTTAATGCATTTAGTATGCCAGCACCATTTCCCTTCAAAGAAAAATGGGGAGGAAATGTCAAAAAAAATTCTTGGCAAGTTTACGCAGAACCCTGGTATTCTCAGAAGAATAATAACAACTCCTCATGCCCCTTTAATTAATTTGGAAAATGATACCACTACTGAGGAAAAGAAAGATATAGGAGAGAAAATACAAAAAAGAAGAAGATTTGGAAGAAGAACTAAAACTGTAGACCCTACTGTGCCTTCTCAAGAAATTCCTTCTTTTGTAGAAGCTACAAAAGAACTAATACATGTCTCTGACAGTGATGGTTCACCTAGGCTTGAGAAAGAGGTCAAAATTAGAAGAAGCTCTAAGAGGAGACCCATTTTTGCACATTTTGAGGCTCCTTAAAGGAGAAGTCCTAAAAGGTCTAAAGAAATTCCAAAGGAGATGGAAGAACAAGAAGGGCTTGAAACTGAAGCTGCTGATATTTTGGGTAGCATAGCCATGACTCCTCCTAGACCAAGACAAATAGAAAACAAAAGAAGATGAAAGATTTGAGGAGTAAGTTTTCTAATAAATGGGTGAGTCAGTAGCACCATCACATGCAGAAGATGAATAGGCATCTTGGAAAAGGAAATGGAAATCCCCTCTAGTGGAAGAATAATGCTTAACTCTCCAAGAAATTTTAGAAAAAAAATTAGCAGGTTGAATAGGCTCTATTTTTGTCTAGAGAAAAGCTCATTATCAAGGAAAAGGATGAGGAATTGGATTTCCTCAAACTCAAATTAGAATAGAGAGAAATGCTCCTTAAAGAATTAACAAACTAGTTCACAGCCAAGACTGAGGAATTAGTAGAGGATAAAATGTAGCTAATGGAGAAAGAGGAAGAATGTAAAATTTCAAATAGATAGACCACTATGTCAACAGTCTTTGTATAGACTGAATTGACTTATCTACCATTCAAGCAGTTATGGGATGATACATGTAAATAATTTAGTGTAGTTAAGACATCCAATAAGGACTTAAAAAGTAAAGTCGAGGAAGAAAAGAAAGCAAGGAAGGAATGGGAAGAGAAATTTTACAAGGAAGAAAAAGATAAATATAAATATCTTGTGAAAATACAAATGGTTTGCATGATGAGTGAAAAACCACTTGCATGCAAAAGACCTTCTCCTGCATATAGTATGTTTTTAGAGGAATAATTCATTTGCTGGCAGTTGGAAAGGATAACATGTGGGCTTCCACACGAAATAAAATATGAAGTTGATTTCTTGGTAGCCTATTCCTTAACCAATGCTGAATAGAAAAATCTTCTCTATGAATTTTACCTCTGTAATTTCATCTTGGAAAATAATTCAAGTTTTATGATCAATTTGTATGTAGGGGAAATCCAGCTTAATGCATTTGTTTCTATTCTTCAAAATCAAAATGAATGGAAGGAGAGTGAGTCAAAGCATCTGTTAAAGGTTAATTCATCTAGTCTCTATATGAGAATTCATTATGGCAACCCATCCACCTTTGTTGCACATTTTAGAACCCATGTATTTGATAGAAGGTTTAAGGAACCTTATCTTGCCAATTTACAGAAAAACATTAATGCCTTCATCTCTTATGGAAAGGAAAATTCTAATAATATGTATGATGTATGTTTGAAAAGATGGGATTTCTCCTGAAGGCATTGAAAATAATGGAAGTAATATCCCCTTCAAATTTGACCTAGAGTCTATAAAGGGCAAAAGCTTTATGCACAATAATTCCTCAAATCAATGAAGCTCACATGTGCATATGGATAGGAATGCAAACAAGGCCACCTCTACTTATCACCCCCATATCTCCTTGGAGAAATAGAGAACCTCAAGATCCCACTAATTTTGAGGAACAAAAGAGAAAATTAAAAGCAGGAGTAGGGTACAGTACATATGAATCAAATTATTAGAATATTTAGTTCCAACCATTTGATCTAAGCAATCAAATGGAATGCAGAATATACAAACCTGAATTTGAAGAGTAAAGTTTGTAAAGGGACTTACAAACAATTAAGTATGGGGGAAATGATGAGGCTAGGATATGCCCATTAAATGTACAATAAATGCCCTCATCTTACTCTCTCTTTCTATTAAGTTTGACTGCATTTTTTGACTTTTATTTGATCTGATATGAGTTAGGATGTAATTGTCCATCTTTCATTGATTGTGATTCTAACATTCAAAAGCTCTATAATTCCTAACAAAGTGTTTTAGAAAATTCAAGTTTTGTAATAAAATGGGTCATCATTAGGATAAAGAATAAATATGAAGCAGATTGCATGTTTTTGGAAGCATTGGAATCTAGCTAGTTCCAGAACTCCACCATCCTATTACAAACTCTCTCACTTAGGTCTAGACCTTTCAAACTTAGTTCCAGAACTTTTAGATTTAGTTCTAAAATTTTTAGAATTAGTTCTAAAACTCTATATTTAGTTCTGGAATTATCATAACTTTCACAGTTAGACATGAAATGATTCCCTTTTGTTTCAGAACACTTCTAAAGTTATGGAATTGATAAAGATAAAATTCCAAATGGCCGGTGATTTGTCATATCAATAATCCTATTAATCAGGAGTAGACTTCCAATTCCCATACTTGTAGATCCAAGACACATATCACACAGCTGTACATCCATCCACATTTTAATTCAACATCTATTTTGGGCACGATTCAGTTCTATCATATCCATGAAATAGTTATGGCCATCAATGCACCACAAGAAAGAAGAATATATATACAGACCTGGAAGAATATAGGAAGAATGGTATTAATTGAAGAATAGAGGAATAAGGATAGATATAGATTGATACAGATCTAGTACCATTTTGTAATGTAGAACATTTTATCAATAAAATAGCCATTTTTGTTTTGAGAGAGAATTAAGTTGTTCAATCTTGTTTCTAGGCAGAGCAAGGGCCCACTCCTCCAAGAACCAAGATCTTCATTTTTTTGGGTATTTATATATTATTTTCAAAAGTAAATAGGTAGATTTATTAAATTTATAAATTATTTCAATTTCTTAAGTTAAAATTTGTTGTAGATTTGTCCCTGCAAGTGTTCTAGATTAAGTTTTCATTTCTTTGCAATCATTTTACAAGCATTCTAAATTGTGTGTTTAATTCTATAAAGTGTGTTTATTTCCAGCAAATTCATTTCTAAAAAGTGTGTTTATTTCTAGCAATTTATTCTGTAATGTGTGTTTACTTCCAACAATTTTTCATAGTTTGATTCCAATAAGGTTTTAACCAAGAAGTCCTTAAGACAATAAAGATCCCCCAAAACAAAACAAAATTATAAATACCTACAATCAATTACTAAATCTCTAAGATTATTATTATTGCATATAGCTTTAGACACACCCTTGGTTGAATATGACATCAATAGAGAGTTGATTAAATTAAGGGAATAACGACACCCATCAAGTCCCTAGTTACTTAAGAAGAGTCCTGCTATCATCACTCCCCAAGTTCCCCTATTCAAAACTAATTCTTCTTTGTCCCTTATCTCTAATTTTGTATTGGTCAGATCAATAGATACCTTTAAGACATATAATTTATAAATAATGACTCTAGTCAAATAATTTCCCCTATCTATTCACCCTCTGAGTAACTCTTTGGACAAATCATGGATAAGATAAATACAACTAGATACAATAAAAAACCTAGATATGATCATAATGAACCCTTCACAACTCACGATGAAGTTTGAAAAAGAGTATGGGGTAATGAATAGGGTGACCAAGAGGAAGGTCGCCTATCTAGACCAAAATATTATGTATGAATAAGAGGATACTCTATTTGATATGACTAAGATGAAGAAATCTAGATGAGGTCATATTATCATTATTAAGTTCATCTCTCAGCTCTCTAAGAAACTATGGATGTGGCTACTAAATTAATAAAAGGAGTATAATATAAAGTAACTAACCTAGAGTAGTAGTACAAAGTCAAATTACTAGAGTAGACCATAATAAATTTAGAATAGACATTGCAAGAAATGTTTGACATGTTGAACACCTTGGTTGAATACAGGGTAAGGAGGGATGAAATATATAATAGGATTTTGATGTTTAAAGCTACATATGGGGCATATGACATTAAGAAATAAAATTGGTGAAGTTGACCAATATTAAGAAGTTTGAGGACTTAAATTTGATCCCATTCAATTATTTTAGCATGGATCTGTCCTATTTAATTGGTATAAGGAAGGCTATAAAGTAGTGGATTGATGACATGAGATCCATAGGCTAGTCTCTTACCCAATAGGATGATAGGGTCATCACTTTGCTGAGGGATGCTGAGATCATGTATCTTACCAACAAGGATTATCCATTATTCATAAGGATGCCTTAAGGGCCTAGCTTCAAAACTTTCTTGTATATTTTAGAAAGTAGGCCATGGCCATAAGAGTAACTTTTGGGTAGGAGATGGTAAATTTGGTAGCCTCTACCAATGAAAGGATAGATAAGGTTGTAGTAATTAATAAATCCATAGGACCACTCTAGAGTAAAACATGAAACAATGGAAAGAATCATAGTCAAGCTACTAAAGGACCCTATCATTGATCTAAAACTGATCAATAATGACTATAATAAATGCTCCAAGGCATGGCTAGGGAAAATCAAATCCCAAAACCAAACCATCATTGTATGAGGCTCTACCTACTCATCCCCTCTTTGGATATCTTATTCCTCATCTAGAACTATCACTCCTTCAACTTCTATTAATTCACATCCATCTTCTTCTATAACAGAAGCTTCATCATCGAATACACCAACATGATCTGAACCAAAATTTTTAGGAGTGAGATAGCCATCATTTTTATTTATATTATTCTAATGAATGTGCTTAAATTAATTCATTGCAGGTAGCCATTTAAAAATAATACGTTTTAGATATATGCATTCTACTCATCCCAGAATCCCCACTACATTTATGATATTATGAGTTTAGCACTAGGATGTCATGAATGTTAGTTTTATTTACATTATTGTCAAAATAAATTAAAGAAGATTTGTTAGTATTTGTTTTTGTGAAGAAAAAATAATTTTCTTCTCTACCCTACTTCCTTTTTGAGATTTATTTTAAACATGAGTCACCTTACATCAAAGCTCATTTTAAATATCCACTTTTTTGTTTAAATTTTGGGCATAAATCAACATAATACAAAGGTAATTGTATATCATAATAATAAAAAGAAATTTGAGATAGATTATGTCACTACTAAGTTCATGTTGTCCCTTTAGCAAGGTCTACTTATAGAATACTAAAGGACATGGCCACATAATTATCCAACAAAACAAAATTAAGCCCTAGGGTCTTCTAGTACCTACACCATAAACTATATGTTATTCGTATTATATCCTTGACACATATATACATCAACATATTTAGTTATTTATATATATAAATAAATAACCTTATATATATATGTGTGTGTGTGTGTGTGTGTGTGTGTGTGTGTGTGTGTGTGTGTTTTTATTTATTTATGTATATATGGTGTTTATATATATATATATATATATATATATATATATATATATATATATATATATATATATATATATATATATATATATATATATATATATATATATAGGCACAATATATACATAAATAAAAAACACCTTACATATAAGGTTATTTATGTGTGTATATTATAAGGTTTTAAATATATATAATTTTTTTTTAATAAATTAGTTTCTTTATATATAAGATCACACACACAAACACACACACACACACACATAAGAACCATAAATACATAAATAAAAAACACCATATATATATATATATATATATATATATATATATAAGGTTATTCAATTATGTTACACTAGCCATTGATGACAACTATTATAATGATATGTTGTACCATGCTGAAAAGACTATAGATAGAGATAGTGATGATAAGTAAGGCTTCGATGATGAAGAATATAGGTTGGGTATTATTGAAATCAAGTCTACATGATTACATAAGGTTACATCCAACCAAAATGTAATCCCTTATGTGGAATTTGTTCACCAAATGTTTCTTCAATCCATGTGTGTAGAATTGTTTCTATATATTTTAGGACACTAGGGACCTTATCCACTAATAGTTGTCATATATTTGATTCTCTTGTAATCATCTTAGGCTTTCAAAGGCCTATATATAGGGGCTCCCCCCAACCTTCATTTTACATTAGAGTAAAATTATGTTGAAGTAATGTACATAGAAGGAAGAATTATTATAATTTTCCCACTATTTCATTATTTTCATATGTTCCTATTTCTCAAGCTTTGCTAATAACACAAGATTTCATTTCTTCAATGGTTAAATCTACCAATATTTATTTGAATGTATCTTATTATTTTATGATTTTAGATATTCTAATAAAGTCTATTATTTATGTTCTATTTTCTTTCTATTATGCTAATGAACGTTTGTAAAGCAATTTGTTGTAGTTAGTTATTTTATAGCATTATTTCTAGATATATGCATTGTATTACCCTAGAATCCCTTTTGCATTTATGGTATTCTGAGTCTAGCACTATGATACCATAGATGTTAGTTTTATTTTCTTTATAGTAAAAATGAACCAAGTGATATATGTTGGTCTTTGTTGTTGCAAAGAAAACTTTCTTTTCTACTCTACCATGCTTTCCCTTTTTAAAAATTTTAACACGAATCACGTTAGACTAATTATCACTATAAATTTCCACTTGTTAATTTAAATTTCATGCATTTATTGGAAAAATACAAAATAAATTCTACATCATAACAATACAAAGAAATTTTAGATGAATTATGTCACTATTGAGTTCATGTTGTCCCTATAGCAGGGTCTACTTGTTGGCTAAAGGTGGTGGCCACATATTCATTCCAACATGGTTAAACTAATCCTTAAGGTATTATATTACCTAAACTATAAAATAGGAGTTTCATCATCATGCACACGAGAAGGATCCTATCCTAACACCTTAGGATAAATATAGCAATTTATTAGGATTTATTTTGATGAATGTCATGTTTTAATTCCCCTCAATATATTGTAAAATATTCCCCTATTTGAATAAGGAATGTTCTTTAGTTTTTAGGATATGGGGGAATTTTTCCACCAATATATGTCATGTATTTGGATTTATTGAAACTAATTTAACCATATTAGACATGAAAAAGGCCTATATATAAGGGTTTTCTCCCTCAATTTTATTCATAATAGAATTTCTGTGAAATCAATGGAAATAGACAGAACAATTCTTGTAATTTGTTCCCTATTTCATTGATTTCATATTTTATTGTTTCTCAAACTTTTTTAATGATATATAATTTCACTTTTGTAATGGTTGAGTCTAATAGTAGTATCTTGAATGCATCCTATTAGTTTGTGTTTCTTGTTATGCTAACAAAGTGTATTTATGTATACTAGTTTCCTTCTACCCTACAAATAAATGCATTTAAAAGAAATTTCTTGTAGATAGTTATTTTTAAGCATAAATTTTAGATATATGAATTATATTTATCCCAAAATCCTCATTGAATTTATGATATTTTGAGTATAGCACTAGGATCTCATGAATTTTAACTTTATTTACACTATTATTAAGAAGAACTAAAGGAAATTTGTTAGTCCTTTGTTGTTTCAAATCGAACCTTGTTTTCTTATCTACCCTAATTCCATTTTAGAATATTTTTAACATGAATCACTTTAGATTAATTCTCATTGTAAATAATCACCTATTTGTTTAGAGTTTGGGAAATAAATTCACAAAATACAAAGCAATTTACATCATAACAATGAAGAAATTTTAGATATATCATGTTACTACTAAGTTCCTTTTGAACCTATAGTAGGTTATAGTTGTATAATAAAGGTGGTAGCCACAAAATTAGTCTAGAAAATTTGAATTACTTTATATTCAAAGGACTCACTATCTCCTCCTCACATTCAAAGGATTCACTATCTCCAACATCTATAAGGAAGAAAATAAAAGGTTTGGTTGTATGGTGAACATAGGGGTTAGGGGTGATTTTCATAAACATTTGATGACTGATGTGGATATCTCAAAAGGGGTCACTCTTATTATAAAAAAATGAAAAATCCCTTTGAAGTGTGTGATATAACTAATTTATAATTCTCAAAATCTATACCATGAATGATAAATCCTGATGCTAGATTTTATTTAAGGATTCACTAATTTTATACTCTCTTCCTCACATACAAAGGATTCACTATTTACCATGTGTACATGGAAGGAAATAAAGGGTCTAATCACATGGTGAACATAGGGGCTAGGGGTGATTTTCATAAACATTGGAGGAGTGATGTAGATCTCCCAAAAGGGTGATAGACTCCACACATGAGGTAAAAACAAACAACACCAAAGCCCTATACATATGACATCACAAAGAATTTTAACCCTAATCATGTACCAATAAAAAAATGTATCAATTTTTCATTGGCTTCTCAGTTTCAACTATCACACATCTATCATAAATTTTTTAGCCATCTACATTATAGTAAAAAGTGCCATAAGGAACTTGGGTAATAGAGTTCATTGATACAATGTCAGTAAAAGAAGGCTTGGGGCACCATTGAGCATGCTCAAGATATATTTTATGATTCATGGTTGGAGGTCTTGTTGGCCATTATTTGGCCTACGTATAGAGCTTTCAAAGACTAAACAATGTTCATGATTAAGAAAAGGACCCAATGATAAAAGAAAAAGATCATTTTTCTTGAAAACCTTTTTAAACACTTTAATTCCACTTAAAGTATAATATGTAATCTTCTAAGGACATGTATAAAAGTTATAGATCCTGCATGATGTGTTAAGAGTGCTTGGAATAAATATGGAAGTACATGGATTTCATTTAGTTCTTCATTGAGTCCATCTTGGCATTTAGATCTAATAGCTAAAAGTCCATGTAGGCAGTTCATTGATGCTATATATTACATGTGTAATAGTTGCATGAGAAAATGATCACATGAGTTTACTCATCTTTGTCCCTAGTTACTATATGCCAAGTTCTAGATCATCCACTAAAATATAAAGGAAGTTACACACATGCATATTTGGGTTCCTAGGCATTTTTGTTAGGTTTTCCATACTTACCCAACTAATCTATAAAATCACCAAGATGTCATGTGAACTAGAAATAGATGAGTCAACTTGAAAATTTTATATCTTGACTCAAAAGGATTTTGAGACCAATAGGTCAATTAGGGTTGTTTCTTCTAACCTCAAGAATGTCTCCAACAAATTTATCCCCTTCATGATTCTCTTGTTTTAATATATAAATTGTAAAAGCTAATCAAATAATGAATTGTAACTGCACGAGAGTCAAAATAAAGACACTATAAAAATACATATGAGCTTATATTTGACATTTTGTGGAATGCCAAATACATCAGTGAGGATGCTAAATGACTTTGACACAAATATCAATTTTAATTAAGGAAAGTAACTATTTGGGTTCAAAAGGTCCTTAAAAATGTTTGAAGCTGGTTGAGATCTAATGGTTTACATGAGCCCTCATATTGACACATAAGATCTAACAATTTGTACTAGAGTTGACGAAGTCAAAAGGTCCATAGGTTAAATCCTTGAAACATCTATAAGTTGGAAATAATCTAATGGTATGGGATAATAAATCCAAGTTTCAATGATACATGTTCACTAACAAAATGATGGGTCTAAGCTAAATGAAGGGATCTTGCTCAATTGTACCAATTATCTGACGGAGCATAAAAATTGATAGGAAAATAGGACTAGGGAGGTATATGGTGCATGTGAACTCATACATCCTGATCATATAGTGTGTGAGAGTTAAACTAGTCAAAAAATCTAAAGAGCTAATGATTCAAGGAAAAGTGGCACAAGCACATTTAGTTGGTATAAAATCAATGGCTCATGCTCATATGTGTATAGACAGATCAATGGAAAAATATAGAGTCAATAATTCAACATATCTATAGAGCCAATGAACATAAATATAGTTGATCATCATGTAGATAGTCTGAGTTGTAAATTGATAGCCAATAAGTAAAATGGATCTGAGGATATTTTTGATGAAAGTCAAAGAAGTTTAAATAGACCTAGGCAAAACAAATATCAAAGACCCAAGCTCAGAATTGAACCATAGTTAAACTAGGGCCACAGTTTAGAGACCAAGAATTTCCATTAATGATCCATATAATAGATCTTTGGGTCTAATATAAAAGGCAAAGATAAAATAGTGACCATGAAGCAAATTTAGGCAGTTTTCAAACTTTTATTGATATTGTGACTATGTGAAATCTAATGGTCTAAGATTGGTTTTCACATATAGTATACATATGTGTCACCTATCATCATTGATAATTTTTTTTAATTCAAAGAATAGATGGACACCTAATTCATATGTGTCACTTTTCATCCAGTTCTAAAACATAATCCTGATTAGTAGATTAGGTAGAGGTGGTATGGAGTCTCAATATGAAGACCTAGTGTCCAAATAAAGATCAACGAAGCATTAAATTCTTTTTCAAAGCCCTTTGAAATTATGCTTTCTTGATAAGATATTGATTTAGTAGCATCTTTAAATCGGTACTAATCCATCAAAATTAGTTTTTCCTTTTACAACACACATTTCCCTCTCTCTCGTTCTTTTGTATAAATTTTGGCTTTTAAGCCTTGAAAATAGATTGATAATCCCTCTCTTAGGCATGACTAGACTCTGCCTAGATTTGATCTTTATAACCTCTTTAGATAAATAAAGGACTCTTTTTTATATTTCATGATTCTAGTATAGTGTGTTAATGTCAGATTGATTTACATATGTGGTATAAATACTTCCCTTATCAAATCCTAAATATCACCTAGTTATTAGATTATATTATTTTGCAGGTCATGTTTAGTGTTAAATGTCATTTGATTAAAGCTAGAAAGTGGATACATTGACTAGTTAGTGCTTTGAATCAAGGATATCCATTACTTCCCTTAGGTTTTTATCCTTTAGTGAACCTTTTCATGAAATATTAATGCATAAACAATCATTTGGAGTTGTAGATCTGATCTCATTAGTGTTTGTTAAATGTTTAGATAGAGTGGATGAATAATCACATTAGTGTTGCATCACCTCCTTTACATGTTTTCATGATTTGTTACCCATTCATCTCTCCCTTTTCCCAATTAATTTTATTTTAGGTGATAGATCCAAAAGGAATTTGGCCTTTATCTAGAGGTTGGACACTATGATTGGTGACCCATAGCCTAGGATTAGTCCCATATTGGACTAGATTTGAGTAAGAAGATCTGAATAATCCTGTCCATAGCTAGGGTGTAAACCTAGAACCCCAAGAGTTTTTTCATGCTTGATGGGACCCATTAGAGCTTTTATTAGTGAAAATATAGTTTCAATAGTGTTCTTCATAAATAATTTGGTGATTCCAAGCATAAATAATTATTTTTAAAGTCCAGGCAGTTTCTAAATAAGTTCACTTTCATTACACTATCCTAATATTATTTTCATGGTTATGTATAAATGAAATCCCTATGATTTACCTCCTTATAATCCATATGATGGATCTTACCATCCTTTTAATCATCCATATGAGCCTTCTTATGAGCCTAATCAGCCTTACCGAGAATTTTATCAAAGCCATGATGAGCCTTATCAAGTTTCCCATGATCCTTATTACCAAGAGCATGACTCTTACCTTACTTATGAACCATATCAGTTTTAAAACCAGATTTCACCTTTCCCATATGTATATTATGTGGTACATGAGTATCCTTATCTCTAAGAGAGAAGGGATGAAATAGAGATTAAATGTCTAGCATATGCAAGAAAATTATGTTCAGATTCCCAGTATGAGGAAGTGAATGAGAAGTTTTTTTAGAATGTGTCTAATGATCTAGAGGAGAGCCTTAAGTTTTGTAGCTTTTTATTTTAAAAAGTATAGGATTGTGAGAGGTAAAAAATTAAATTGGATCATTTTTCTGAAGAACTCACTTCTATTACTCACCATCCATCTTATGTCCCTTATTATCTTAAAGTTATTTACCATGTTCAGTGTGAGCCAATAGAGATTCTTAGTTGGAGTCAAAATCCTATTCAAGAGGTTAAACCTACTTCTAGTTAAATTTCTTCACCACTTACCCCTCAATCCAAGTTCTCCATGAGGACATAAAGGTTTTAGACCTTGATGAAGTAATGGCCAAGTGGAAGGAGTAGAATATAGAAGTTATTAAAAGTTTCTCTTTCCCTCCTCTTCAAGATCCCATATAAGATTCCATTTCCCCAAAGATAAAAAAAGATGATCGTAATGAAACTCCCATAAATCATACTTACTCTCAAGAAAAGGAATATCATCACCCTCCCACCATCTCCCTTCTTCAAGGGGAGCCTCTTATATGGGAAATAGAGAAAGAGGTTACAACTGCAAATCAAGTTCTTGAAGAATGTGAAGAAAATTCTTCAAGTGTGTATGATGAAGAGATATTCATTGATACTCCACTTGAAATTTAAATTAAAAATAAGATTGTAGCTGATATTGAAGAAGTTATCTCATGTATGGAAATGAACAATGGTCTTGATCTGGAATAAATCCATAAGAAATTGTTAGAATATTATGCCACAAATGATGTTGAGATCTCTCTACTAGGGGAAGATCAAGATACCTTTCAAAATGATCTTATTCAGGTTGATCAAAGTGAAGAGAAAAAAGAGGACTGAAAACTATATTTAGAATCTCTATAAAAGATTGGAGAACTTTGTAAAGATATGTTACCCACTGGAAAGCATGACATTGGGAACTTTGATCAATAATCACCTATTCAAGATCATGATGTAGCTTGGTTTGAATATTTAGAGCTCCTTGAATAGTTGGATGAACTTACAAAAGTTGATAAGAAGGATAAGGTCACCAAAAAAATCATGCATAGATGAGATGTCACTTGAGAAGGTTGTAGTTGACAAGCAACATAGAGAAAATACAAAAGTGCAATATGAGTTTATTTTTATTGGTGATTGGTTTAATATCAATGTCTCATTTAAAGAGATGTTAAGAGAAATAATTGATAAAAAGAGTGACTCTTTAAAGGTCATGTCTAATAAAACCCCTACTTTGAAACTTGTACCATCTTTTATAATGAGAAAATTCATGAATTTACCTTTTTATCCTAGTGGATCATTTTTTGTCATGATTATTTGTATTAGTTTGTTCATATTTTCTACTAGATAAGTGCTTTATTTGTACATTTACTTTGTTAATATAGTTTCCCTACTTTCTTTAGATTTCTTCCCTATTTTGGTGGAGTCCATTGTCTTTTCCAATCAAGATATTTTATATAGTCATGGAACATATGTGTTATTTGTTATAATTCAAAGGTTATATGCGTGGTTTGAATTTGAGCATAGCAGACATACTACATAGCCAAGTCACCAAATATGTTGGTAATTTTTTGGTCTACATACAAAGCTTTCAAAGACTAAGCAATGTTCTTAATTGAGAGAAGGACCTAATGATAAAAGAGGAAGATCATGTTTCTTACAAACCTTTTGAAACACTTAAAGTGCACTTAAAGTGTAATTTGTCATCTTTTAAGGATAGATCCAAAAGTTACAAAGCCCCTAGAGGTGTTAATAATGCTTGGAATAGATATGGAAGTACATGGAGTTCATTTGGTTATTCATTGAGTCCATCTTGATATTTAGATCTAGTAGAAAAAAATATAAGTAGGTAGTTTGCTGATGTTATATCTCGCATGTGTGGTAGTTGTATGAGAAAATGATGACATGGGTTTGCTCATCTTGGTCCCTAGTTGTTATATGCCAATTTAAATATCATCCACTAAAATGCAAAGGAAGTTACACCCATGCAAATCTAGGCTCCCGTGTACTTTTGCTATGTTTTACATAGTTAAGTAATCCATAACATCACCAAGACATAATTTAAAGAAGATATCGACTAGTAAAATTGAAAATTTTATATCTTCCCTTAGAAATATTTTGAGACTAACATGTTAATTGGGTTTATTCCTTTTGACCTCAAGAACATCTCCAACAAATTTGGACCCTTCATGATTCTTGCATTTCAAGATACAAATTTTGAAATTTGATCAAATAATTAATAAGAATCATGTGAGAGTCAACATAAGGACACTACAAAAATCCATATGAGCTTAAATTTGACTGTCTATGGAACATAAAATACATCCATGTAGACATCAAATGATATTAATACAAAAATCAATTTTAATTAAGGTAAGTAACCATTTGGGTTTAAAATACTATTAAAAGGTTTAAATTTGGTTGAGTTCTAATTGTTTGTGAGAGCCCTCATACTGACAAATAATATCTAATGATCTACACTTGAGTCAACCAAGTCAAAAGTTCCCTAGGTTAAATCCTTTAAAGATATAAAAGTTGGACATAATCTAATGGTGCCAGATAATCAAGACAATATCCAATGGTATGCATTCATTGACAAAAGGATGGGTCTCTAAGCTAAATCAAGGGCTCACATTCAATCATACCAATGATCTAATAAATTATAAGAAATGATAAGAAATTAGAACTAGGGAGATGCATGGCACATGTGAACTCATACATCTTGATTGGATGGCATGCAAGAGTCAAACTAGTCACCAAATCTAAAGAGTTAATGAGTCAAGTATAAGTAGCACAAGCACATTTAGTTGGTTAAAATTTAATGGCTCATAGACATCTATGTACATAAAGATCATTAGAGCAAGGCAAATTGAATAAGTCAACATATCAATGGAGCTAATGATCATAAAGATAGTTGAGCATGATGTAGATAGACTCAGTTGGCAATCAACAACCAATAAGTGAGAGCAATCTTAGGACATTTTTTATGAAAGTTGGAGAAGTTTAAATAGACCTAGGCAAAGCAAATGTCAACGAGCCAAGCTCAGAATTGAACTAGAGTTGAACTAGGGCCATAGTTGAGAGACCAAGCATTATCATTAATGATCTATATAATATATCTTTTGGGTCTAAATTAAATGGCAAAGATAAACCAATGACCATGAAGAAAAGTTAATTAGTTTTAGACATTCATGGATATTGTGACTTTATGAAAACCAATGGTCTAAGATTAGTTTTCACATATAATAGACTTATGTATCATCTATTGTCATTGATAATTTTTGATAATGCAATGTATAGTTGGTCAAGTAATGTATATGTGGTACTTTTTTACAAGTTTCAAAACATGATCCTCATCAATAGATTAGGTAAAGGTGGTATGTAGTCTTGAGATGAAGACCTAGTGGCTAGATAACGATAAATGGAGCATTAAATTCTTATACAAATCCCTTTGAAATTATGCCTTCTTATTAAGATCCTAAAAAAACATCTTTGAATTGGTGCTAATCCATCAAAAGCACTTGGTCCTTTTCCAATGCATAGTTCCCTCTCTCTCATTCTTTTTTATAAATGTAGGATTATAAGCCCTTAAAATGGCTTGTTAATCCCTCTCTTAGGCATGACAAGACTCTATTTATATTTGATATTTTTAACCTCTTGAAATAAATAAAGGACTCTTTTCATATTTCATGATTTTGGTAGAGTGTGTTAATGTCATATTGATTTTCATAAATGGTGGAAATATCTCCCTTGTCAAATCCTGAATATCACCTAGTTACTAGATTATATTGTTTTGTATGTCATGTTTATTATTAAATGTCATTTTATTAAATATAGAAAGTGGATACAATAAGTATTTTATGACTTGAATCAGGCCTCTCCATCACTTCCCTTAGATTTTGATCATTTGGTGAACCTTTGCATGAAATAGTAAAGCATAAACAGCCATTTGGACTTACATATTTGATCTCATTAGTGTTTATTAGAAGTGTAGCTAGTGTTGATGAACAATCACATTGCTAGTGCATCACCTCTTTTACATGTTTTCATGTTTTGTTACCCATTTCTCTTTCCCTTTTCCCATTTTATTTTAGTTTAGGTGATAGATCTAGAAGGAAACCATCCTTCTTTAGAGGTTTCAACCTATGATAAATGACCCATAGCCTAGGATCAGTCCCATGTTGGACTATATTTGAGTAGGAATATTTGATCTATCCCATCCTTAAATAGGGTGTAAATCTAAAACCCCAATAGGTCTTTCACATGTGGGATATTACTAAGTTAAAATTATCAAAATTCATGCCATGAGGGACTAGATTGTGTCCCATGCTGGGTCTATCATTTTATTTTTAAGGGGACACTACTGAGAAATATAGTATTATTTTTCCTTATTAACAGTCTAAGGATTTTTAATTTTTTTTGCAATACACATTTTTGAGAGAAATTATGAGCAATTTAATACAAAAATTTTGTTTGATAAATAAAAAGTTGATTGGATGCAAATGATAGTTGGTAACTAAAAAAGGGGTACCATCAATATAAATATTTAGCATCCTACTACTTCCCACCACTTAAAAACTTCTCTTTAAAAAGTAGTTGCTCCTATTTTTAAGGTGCATCTTTTTTATAAGCATTATTTTAATATATAATGATGCATACGACCCCTCTACCAAAAAATATAGAAGCAAGAGGGAAACATCTTCCACCCCAAATAATAATGTTTGGTGTTATTATATCATTTATTAAATTTTATGATGAGGCGTGAGGTAAAATTTTGCCACCACAAATAATAATAACCTTGAATAGGCCAAAAAATGACTTCTTAGCTCAGTTTAAAATGGAAACAATTCGTCATATCCAGAGTAGAGCCAAAACATGAATGCTATGAGGAGATAGACAAAGGGTGAAACCATTGAAATGCTCTCACATAAAAACACTTGTTTAATATGATTATCTTCTTATATTTAATTAAAAAATGTTTATTTTCCCCTAACTTTCACCATTTGGGTCCCTATTGAATACAAGTCAGAAAGAATCTTAATCTCTGCCATTTCATTATCTTAGACATTTCTTAACAAAATCTAGGTCTATTTGAATCTCAATAATTTAATAACTTAAAGTGGTAAGAAATGAATAAAAGGGCCATGTCAAGCCAAAAAAATCACACATTTCAGATATAGTAAAACAATACATGAAATAGATTAAATACCTGATAAGGACTTGTATAAATAATAGTGGAAAATGGGATCAACGCTTCCACCACTAACTCTATAATTAATCTAACAGGTCATAAACTAATTTTTTATGACCTCCTAAAGGGAGTGAAAAAAATTGAAATATAAAATAATGGAAAGAGAAAAAAGATAAACTTAACTCTAATTTTGAAGCACACTGGAATTTTTAATTATATAATAATTTATGAGTTTATATAAAAATTTACATATAAAATTATTTATATATTTAAACATATTAAACATTTAAACATACATTATTTAAAAAATATATTTAAATATTTAAACATACATAAAAATAAATAATAAACTCAGATAGTTTTTAAATATAAAAATATTAACAAATTTTTATCGTTTATTATAATTATTTATATTAAAAAAATTTATTTAAATTTATTAATTAAATTAAATGATTAAATTTTCTATGATTAATTTACATAATTATTTAATTATCTAAATTAAATTAATTTAAATTATCTAAATTATGGTTATGTGAGGGCATAAACAGTATACACCATACCAATCTATAAACATTAACTTTTAATTCATCACATGGTGTGATATCTCAATGTAGAGTAAAGGTTAAACATTTTGGTCAATAAATAAATACTTCAACTTTGAAGTCATCACTTCCCTTTGAATTTTTATCCCCCTGAAAATACCATTGAGATAATTTAATTCACTAATTCAAATACCTCTAAGAGCGAGTCACATTTCTTGAATTTACAAACTAATATTTTGAGATGAATTTGACCTCAAAATGGTAATTAAAATAAGTGACAAAAAATCATACCTATTAATTAAAATACCTTTTAGAAATTATTTATTTTGTTTATATAAATTATGGTTATGTGAGGGTATAAACATTATACACCATACCAATCTATAAACATTAACTTTTAATTCACCACAAGGTACGATATCTCAATGTAGAAAAAAGGTTAAACTTTTTGGTCAACAAAAAAGTACTTCAACTTTGAAGCCCAATAATGGGGTCAAAAATATGTGGCAAAATCATATCCATGTAAAATCAATTAAATTTAAATATGAAAATAAGCCAACCAACTTTAATCCCCTTGGAAAAACTTTCAATACAAGAATCATAAAAATTTCATTTATCAAGATTATCGAAATTATATTAGATGAAACACAAGATTTAATTATATCTCTTGGGAATATTTTCAAGGGCATTTTGATAATTTGCTAGAACATCCCAAGATGATCAATGTCATTTTCATCTATCTTAGAACACCTACTATATATAGTATTTCTATATATAGACTTTACATTTATAGATTGTATCTAAATGTAGATTTGTATAATTTGGGGAATTTCATTCAAATAAAATAGAAACAAAATCATTTGAGAAGATTTTCAAGGACATTTTGATGATTAATTTGTACATCCCAAGATGATCAATTCCATTTTTAGCTACAAACTGATTTGGAAACCATTTTTAAGGCATTATACTGACTGATTGGTCCATTATATGATGACTAATATCATTTAGAACTATCACAAGAACACTTTCTATTTATATAGTATTCTTATAAATATATTTCCATATATTATTATATAAACATTCCTTTTATAGATATCTTTAGATATCTATTTGTATTTGAGACACAATCTTCTAAATCAAATTAAAGGAACCAAGGTAGGGATTTTTTTAAATCCTCATTACAAATGATTAAAGAATTGGAGGAAAAATTTTCTCTCATTGAAAAGATCACAAAAATGGCATCCAAGCTCGATTCATAATATGTATTTCATAACCCTCTTACAGTAGAGGTATAATTTCATTCCTTGCCACCACACTTTGTGGCACTAAAATTTCCTATTTATGAGAAAAAATTGGGTGACCCTGAGCATGACTGATAAATCAAACTCATTAAATTAAGGAAGCTAAAGTTTGGGGCCACTACATATATTGGCCTCATCTAATAAATGAAAATTTAAGATCAACACATCTTAAAAAGATAACCAAAATGAACCAAAATGTGATACTAATAAAATAATGAACATGGTGATGTCACAATGATCTATATTAAGCAATGCACCATGCAAAAAAAATACTAGATTCACAAATCCTTTAGTGCTTCTTATTATGAATCTAGTTTAGTGTCAAGTGATATCTTTCCCTACACCTGTATAGGTTGATATGAGTAAACCTCTTCCACAGGGATATTATGATGAGAATGCATATTATGATTTCCACCAAGGCTATAGGAACTCCACTAAAAAATGTTTTTCCTTGAGATATAAGCTTCAAGACTTATACAAGACCTAATAGATTACACTTGATGGGTCTAATACCATGGGTATTGAATCACATCCATAGGATTATTAGGATTACAAAATGTTCAATAATTTGCTACAAGAAATACAATGAAAAATATAGGATTTCAAATATGGAAATAAAATTAAAATTATCATCATGAAACTTTAGAACTAATGGTAATGTTTTAGAAATAATTTACAAACTAATATTTCGAGATGAATTCAACTCCAAAATGGTAATTAGAATAAGGGATACATAATCACACCTAGTAACTCAATGACCTCTTGGGAAAGGATTTTGTGTGTTTATCTAAAATATGGTTATGTAAAGGCATACTCAGTCTATGCTATAGCATTATATAAAAATATAATTTTCATTCATGATAAGAAGGTGTGATATTTCAATGCAGAGTCAGGGTTAAACATTCTTCCCAACAAATAAGTATTTCAATTTCAAAGCCCAATAATGAGGTCAAAAATATGTGGCCAAATCACATCCATGTAAAATTAGTTAAATTTAAATAGAATAGAGAACAAACAACTTTAATCTATTTGAAAAAAATATTTCAATACAATAATCACAAAAAATTTATTTATAAATATTATAGAAATTATATGTGAATCACAATATTTAATTATATCTCTTGGGAATATTTTCAACAATATTTTGATAATTAACTGGTACATCCCAAGATGATCAATGCCATTTTTAGCTACCTTAGAACACTTACTATATATATACTTTCTATTTGTGGATTGTATCTAAATATATATTTGTATAATTTGGGGAACTTCTTTCAAATAAAATAATCACATACTCATTGCAACAAATTACACTTGATGGGTCTCTTACCATGGGTTTTGGATCACATCAAGGTGATCATCAGAATCATAAAATGTTCAATAATATACTATAAGAACACACAATGCAAGTTATAGAAGTTATAATATGAAAATAGAAGTAAAAATATCATCATGAAACTTTGGAACCGATGGTAATGATTTATAATTAATAGGTTCTTTCATAATAAGTGGAGTATCATCCAAATTTTTTAAGATGTAACATAATTAAATTTCCTAATAGAGATCTAACTTCTTATTATTTATCCCCATAGAATAATTTTGAGATAATTTAATCACTAACTCAAATACCTATGAGGGCACATAACCTTTATTGAATTTACAAACTAATAGTTGAAGTTGAATTCAAACCCAAAATGATAACTAAAATAAGTGACACAAAATCATACCTAGTAACTCAAAGACCTCTTGGAAAAGGATTTTATGGGGTTATCTAAATTTGGGTTATGTGAGGGTATAACCAATCTACACCATACAAATCTATTAATACTAACTTTTCATTCATTACAACAAGGTGTGATATATCAAATTAGAATCAAAGTTAAGCATTTCAGCCAACAAATAAGAACTTCAACTTCAAAGCCCAATAATGGAGTCGAAAATACATAGCCAAATCACATCCTTGTGAAATAAATAAAATTTAAATAGGAATGTAAGCCAAACAAATTTACTCCTCTTAAAAAAATATTTCCATACAAGAATCACAAAAACTTCATTTATCAAGATTATAGAAATTATAGATGAAACACAAGATCTAATTATATCTTTTGGGAATATTTTAAAGGGTACTTTGATAATTAACTTGTACATCCCAAGATGATCAACACCATTTTGAGGTACCTTAGAACACTTAGAATGAAATTCCCTAAATTATACAAATATACAAATATACATACAAAAATACACACACACACACACACACACACACACACACACACACACACACACACACACACACACACACACACACACACACACACACACACACACATGTACATGTGTGTGTGTGTGTGTGTGTGTGTATAATTCAGGGAATTTCATTCTAATAAAATATCAACAAAACTATTGCAACTATTTACACTTGATGGGTCTCCTATAATGGGATTTGGATCACATATAGAGGATTATCAAATTTATCAAATGTTTAATAATGTATTACAATACCATATAATACAAATTATAGAAGCTCAAATATAGAAATAGACATAAAATTATCATCATAGAACTATGGAATTGATGGTAATGATTTAGAAATAATAGGTTCTTGAATGATAAGTGGATTTTCTTCCACATTTTTTGAAGATGTAATATTATTAATAATATCTTTAAGAGAAACAAGTGGTGGTGGTATAATAGTAGTCATATACATTGGAATAGATAGTGTCTTTCAAACATATATGTCCACTTCAATTTTTTATCATATTTATAAACATAAAATTACTCATGTTCAATTATAATGCTTTTAATAGCATTGTAACAAAATCAATTTCTCTATTGAAATCACCAAGACAAAACATGATAACCCATAATTGATCTTCTTATCTTGTAAATATAGACACCCCTTTATCAAAACCAAGGGATTTATAGTTTTGATGTAGAGATTGTGATAAGAGCCTATATATTCACATGAAGAATGCAAGCCATCATAGACTAAAGCATTGCATGGTGATTCATATCCTAATAGGTTTGCACCCATAATTACTTTAGATGAACTTATTTTTACTTTCTCATGGGTTTTTAGTAACTAGTAGGTTTAACTATTGATTTACACTCTTTCACTTCATATAACCCCTCTTACCAATACACACATACACTCCCCCCCCCGCCAACACACAGATATAATATTACTTATTATATAAATATTAGCATATTATATATATCATAATATTTTTATATATTTAACTAATTAATTATATATTAATATTATATATAGATTATATTCATTTTATAATATATTTTAATATTAATAAATATTATTATATCATATAATATATATGTCGATATAGTTTATAAGTCAATATTATATATTTTAATACATCAATATATTTTTAATAGTAAAGAAATAATACTATATATAGTTATGATTATTATATTATTTCTAAATTATTATATTCTATTAAAAATATAATAATTATATTATCTCAAATTATTGTAATATAAAACCACATTTTTTAAATATCTTAAGTATTACAGATTAATTTGTATTACTAAAGTTACTATATTGAAATACAATATGAAACCTGTCAACAATATATATATATATATATATATATATATATATATATATATATATATATATTGTTGATAGGTTTCAAAAAAAATATACAGCCCCTTGTTTTCATGTGTGTGAGGGGGTAAAAAATGGACTCCCAAGTATGGATTTAAAATTGTGTGGTGCTTTAGTGCATGGTCCTTTGATCACCATGTGCACAACATATGAGGTATATTACTTCAAAGACCAAATCTATTAGAAATTAATGTTTTGAGGAATTAAATTATAAGTTCTAGTGACATATCATGAATTTGAATTCATGTATCATGAAGCATTAATTTTTGAGATGTAGACAACACTTTACATAGGATAGTGGGAAATAAAGCAGATGGACTTGGTTATCATTATTAATTTCATTTATTTTGGATGGTTTTCAAGTAATGAAAGTGATTAATTTTATATCTACATTTAGAAGTTGGTTATAAACAGTCTATGAACTTTTTAAATACAGATTATACAAATGAATCCCTATTTTACTTTACAAAATGATAATCAAATTTTACTTAACCATGATGTATTTGGAGTTGCAATTTGAACTAGTCATGAATAATTTTTCTATTGAACTATTTAAAACTAAGATACAATTTATTTAGTGCCAATGAATCTCTATTCTAGTTATTAATGGTGAATTTATTTCTCTAATGAAATTATTCATTTCACTTGGAAATAGAATAATTTAAAGACCAAAATGATTGGTTACTAATATTAGTTTTGAATTCTGAATATAATATTTGTTTCTTCATAGATATTTTTGAAAATGAAGGTGCCATAAAATGAGCTAGAGAATGGTTCATTAGTTTTAGTGGACAATACTAGTTCCTTTTAAATTGTATATTGTGGCCTTGTTGGTGGTTTTTTCTAATGAATAATAAGATGCATGTATTCATGCAACTATAATTAGTTGTTCTTTTTTATTTTTATAGATGTTAGAAACTCTTTATTTTATATTCTCAAATCATTTTTCCAGTATGGGATGAACTACTAATTTAAATATTAGGGAAATATATTTTCCTTCTTTGTTTTTTACTCATTTCTAAGTAAAAATAATATATTAGTTTATTTTCCTTAGTAGCTTAGTTTCATTTAAGACTTAAAATAGCAACACCTGCTAGATAGTCATGTTGTATTGACTAAAATGTATAATAAAATGTGGGAAGTGAAGATAAGAAATCATAAAACTTTTTAAACCTCCTACAATTCTATAAGAACCACCATGTAATTAAGGGGCATTGTTCACACATATAATATAAAATATATAGATTAAGGAATTAATAAGGCCAATGAGGGTTCCTTATTGAGCCAACCCCTACCATACTACTTTGGAAAATAAATTATAGTCATTAATGTAGGTGTATTTGATTAAATGGTAACATGTCAAAGTGATAGATGAGAATTTTATAGAGAGATATGTAATTCATATTATGATATCAAATTGTTAACATTTGGTTTGAGAAATAAAAAAGAAAAAAAAAAACATACTCATTATTCACTAATCCAAAAACCAATGTGCCAATTCTGATGTAATTCAAACATTTTCCAATCCACTACTGCCACCATAAATTAGTGATAAATAATTTTTGGGACTAGTGGTGGATGGTTTTTGATGTCCCACATTCTAAAAATAATGAGGTTCCTTCATATTTTTTGAGGAAAATTTATTTCATCTTTAATATCCTGAATGACATTATTTTTTAATTTTATTATTAAAATTTTTACGGCAAAAAAAAAAAATGATTTCAATGGAATAGGTTGGTTGTATATCATTTGCCTAATCAACCTATGAGAGTCTCTATCAAATTACCACATTATCTTTGAGCAATACCCTCTATAGTGAAGGATATTGTAGAGATTTATAATATACATGCATATAAGGCACTTACTAGTACCCACGTGTAACATATAAGCCAATTTCTCCATTTTGATACTTATGAGAGTGGACATGGAGATGGTCCAACTAACACTACTAATTGACCCAAAAAATGTAGATCAAGTTGTTCTATATGAATTAGACCTTTAGATGGGAAGAAGGATTTGATGTAAACTAACTCTAGTGGTGTTTTTAATTGCATAGCTGACATGGTTTTGAAGTATGATTTTTTGAAACATATGTTTGGTTTGGAAATCTTGCCTGCACCTTTACATGTATCTTTTAAATTTGACATTTAATTTTTTTTTTGGAGCTATTAAATTATAATTAGTATTTAAAAGATAATATTTATATTACATATATGTTACAATAATATATATGCAATTTTTAAGGTTGTAATATGAGACAATGCCATCTTTTTCCTAGCCATATTATGAACCGGCTTGTAGCTCATATATTGATACAACTACTTGGTTGATGTTTATATATAAAGAGATAATTTTAAATATTTTAAGTTGTGATTTATGTATATTCATGTAATTTTATATATATTCTTGACTAATGATGATATTTTGTTTGTTTTATTATTGATCTCATTTAAGACTTATCCATCTATACAGGTAGAAGTAGACATAGGCATTGCTAATGTGATTTAATTTGTGCAACAAATTACTTAGGTGTGAGAAATTGTAAATTATGTTTAAGGGTAAGTATAGATTTTTTTTAATAAATTTCCTATCATCACATTAATATGTTCACTTTTCATATTACTTTAAGAACTATATATGTACATATGTACATACATATATACATACATACATTTGACCTTGTTTTAATTATTTTATACATATTATTATTTGAATTTAATTATTTTATTGAAACTTTGCACATAGATAAAATCGTAGCCTCAAATTATTTGATCATAAGACACATGTTGTCAAAATAAGCTGATCACATCCTTCAATATTTCTATCTCACTATGTGAGTAATCATATAGAATATGGTTGGCCTTTTAGTTGATTATGGTTAAATCTTATGGACATATATCACCATTTATTCTTGTTTTAGTATTGAGCATCTATACTAATATTTTCAATACCAAAATAATTGTTTCCTATGATAATTTTAAATAACTAGTGATGTTCTACTTAATATACATAAAGGTGTGTTAATTTATTGTATTCACATTTATGGAAAGGTATGAAAATTAGAGGGATGAACCATGGAGTGAAACTATGATAATTATATTATTTTATGTATTAGTTCATTGTATTATATGCATATGGATGAGGTTTACTAAAAAATATGATTTATTCAATGCTACACAACTATCTCGTAATCGTTACTATTTTGAGTTTTAGTCAAACTAAACATCTCATATTTATAGGCCATAATTAGACATCTACACTTTCAATAATTATTGGATGATAACTAGATAAATACCACTGTCAATGGTTTGTGGTTATTTAATTCAATATCAGGGGAACATGAAGTAGTAAAAATTATATTAAATATAAAATGTGTTTCTGAACATTTGATTGTAGTTCAAGTCAAGTATATAAATAACTCTGAACATGCATGCCAAGTCATTAAAATTGATTTAGATGTGGTCTTGTATAAAAAAAAATCAGAATGATTAATTTTGTTAAAAATCAAAGTGATTATTTTTATTCGTATGGTTGGAGGATAAAATCTTATCTAGATTTAGAGAGATTTAGACTTGTAGAAAATACTCAACATATTTGAAATAGAATTATGACAATGTTTGAATATATTTATCAGTATGTATTTACTTCTTCTATATATCACCACTTGAATGTGAATAAGAAATTTAATAAAATAACATTCCATTAAAAAATGTTTCATTTATGAGGAGGCTAAAACTAACTACTCTAGATAAACATTTAAACATAATTTTTCTATTAAAAATATTTAAATATTTAAACATCATAAATAAAAATAAATAATAAGCATAGTTTTTAAATATAAAAATAATTACATAATTTTATCATTTATTATAATTCTTATTATTAAATAAGTTTTTTTATATTTGTTAAATTATATGATTAAATTTTCTAATAGGGATTTGATACCTTAATTTTCTACCCCCCCTAGAATACCTTTGAGATAAAATTCACCACTTCATATACGTGTGATAGTGAGTCACCTTTATTGAATTTACACTTGTGACTCTATCAGTTAATTTAAACACTTATAACACAATAGAAATCTGACATGGTCTAATATCAAACATGATATAGGCCAATATAGATGATGTTATTCTTTCAAGTCCATTTGTTCAATCAAAAATTATGTGTACATCGAGTGGGAATACATATTCATCCCCCTTGATGTCAAGTTCAATGAATAATTTGAACCAAGGTAGGCCTTTTCACAATCCTCATTACAAATTATTATAACATGGAAGGAAAAATATTTTTTCATTGAGAAGAACACCTAAAAAGCATTAAAAAATCTATTTGATTCACCATATGTTCTACATAACCTTGTTGCATTAGAGGTATCATTTCAACCCTTTCCACCATAATTTGTGGCACTAATATTTCCTTTTTATGATAAACATGGAGGGTAACTCTAACCATGAACAAGAAATGAAATTCCTTACATTAAACAAGCTAAAAATATGTGGCCAGTACAGTGGCCTCATCCAATATAGAGTTTAATATCAATCTACCTAACAAAGTTAATCTGAATAAATCAAAATCTAATACCAATCAAATAATGAAAATGGCAGGACCACATTGAGTAGTATTATAGAATGCACCATGTGAAAGAATTACTATATTCATAATAAGTCCACCATATATTATTGTGGTATTATTAAATAGCTACAATAGTATTTTCAATTCCAAACTAATGGCTTCTTATCATAATTTTAAATAACTAGTGATGTTATACTTCATATACATAAAGGTGTATTAATTTCTTATATTCGCATTTATGGAAAGGCATGGAAATTGGATGGATTTACCATGGGGTGACACTATGATAATTATATTATGTGATGTATTAGTTCATTTTATTATATTCATATGGATGAGGTTTAATAAAAAAATTAATTTGTCAATGCTATACAAGCATTGAGCATTTGCTTCCATTTTTAGTATTAGTGAAATGAAACAACTCATATTTACAAGCCATAGTTAAGAGATCTGCACTTTCATAATTTCTTGGATGAAACCTAGATAACTACCACTATGAATAGCTTATGGTTGTATAATTCAATATGAGGGGAACATGAAGTGGTCAAAATTATATTAAGTATGAAATGTGTTTTTGAAAATTTGATTATACTTCAAGTGGAATATATAAATAAATATGAACATGAATGCCATTAAAAATGATTTAGAGGTGGACTTATATACAAAAATCAGCATAGTTCATTTTGATAAATGCCAGAGGGATTCTTGTTATTCCTATGATTGGAGGATACAACCTTATCTAGATTCAGAGAGATTTAGACTTTTATAAAATAGTCAAAATATTTGCAATAAAATTATCATAGTATTTAAATATTTTTATCATTATGGATTTAATTCTTCTATTTATCACCATTTAAATACAAATAAAGAATTTATTAAAATAACATTCCATTTTAAAATGTTTCATTTGATAAGGAGACAAAAAATAACAACTCTAGAAAAACATTTAAAGATAAATTATTTAGTAAAAATATTTAAAGATTTAAAGATTTAAACATAATAAACATAGTTTTTAAATATAAAAATAATTATAATTTGTTATCATTTATTATTCTTATTCTTATGAAATATGATTATTTACATTTTTTAATTTACTTGATTAAATTATCTAATAGATATTTGATTCCTTAATTTTTAAACCCCTATAATACCTTTGAGATAAAATTCACCAACTTAAATACTAGTGATAGTGAATCACCTTTCTTCAATTTACACTTGTGACCCTATAAACTAATTTAAATACTTATAACATAATCAAAATCTGACTTGGTTAGGTATCACATATGATAGAGACCAATACAAAGGATGCTCCTCATTTATGTCTATTAATCACATCAAACATTGAGCATACATCAATTGGGAATATATATTCATCCCCCTTGATGTTAGATTCAATGAATAATTTGGAAAAAGGTGGTGATTTTTCACAATCCTCATTACAAATGATTAAAGCATTGGAGGAAACAATTTTCTCATTGTGAAGAACATGTTGGTTCCTAGTTGTACACCTGTCTCACTTGGACTTGCACACTTGAAAAAAAGGAAAATCAACGATGAAAAACCCTCTCGATTATGTCATTATAGATGTGGGAGAATTTGACATTAAGAATGAACCAAATGGAGAAAATTATTAAGAGGCACTGGCAAAGGGTATGGTCAACTCCTTATTACTTAAGGATCTACCCAAACCAAGGTGAGAGGACCGAAGGGGTAGCTTGCTCACATGGGGAGATTATATAATTAAAATTCCATGGGGATTTTTGACATAAGGGAACACAAATGTGACTAGGGCACAACCAAATTTGTTCACTCCACCCAATAAGGGTTGTCACACAAAATGAAAAAATGCTCTAAATCACATATAAGCTACTGAAGATAGATGGGAGAGTTCTTGCAACCTTCATTCTAAATAATTTTTAAAATCAAGGGGTTGAATGGAAAACTATAGTGTTGGGTCCTTAAAGAACAAAATGCAAACACATGTTAAGTATGTAAGATTTTATGCATATGTAGGGAAAATAACACTTATAGTATGTAAAAGGTGTGTTATGTGTAAGGTAAGATAGGGTAAGATAATTAAATAGTAATAAAAAAGTAGGTGGTGTGCTGGTGATTTTAAAACAACAGGGATCCTTTCAATGTACATGATATCATTTATTACGAAGATGTAGAAAAGTTATTGTATAAGCTAGTGGGAACTACCATGAGTGATTTGCATCCACTGGTGCCAATATAATGAAAACACCTAAATGATTCTTGAAACCCTATAATATAGACTAAAACTAGATTCTCAAATAAAGTTTGATATTGAATACAGAAACCTAGGATTTCCTAATAAGTTATTCACCAACATATGTCCAAATATAACTATATAAAGGAATTTATAACTTACATCTATGCTCAAAATGATAACCAATAATGAACACAAGCCAAAATATCCAATTAGCATAACTTACAAAACATATTTTTTCACTTCATCAAGAACAAAGATTAAGAATCATAGGTACTTTCTATTAGCTTAAAACAAAAACTTACATACATCAATGTTTCAAAATGTTGCCATGCGGATAAGCATTCTAGATTTAATCTATGTTAGGTAGGGGAGACATATAGATAGGATCTTAGAGCTTGCTAATGGTTGTATAACTATAAAAAACTTATCAAGAGAGATAAAACACACATAGTAGTGATCTCAAAATTTAGAAGAGCCTATACTTAAGAAAAATAAAGACCAACAATAACTAGAATAGAAGAGAATCCATCAATTTATACATTTTTTACACCATTTACAATCTAAGAATGGGGGTTGCATTTTGAAAAATTTCAAAATTTAGGTTAACACCCCAAAGTTCTACCAAGATGCTTATAGCTAGAATATGCCCTTTGTCATTTCTGGAATCTTCACCTATTTGAATAAAAAATCATTTCTCTAACTATCTTTACAAGGAATGGTGAATATTTGAAACAAAATTTGATATATTGGATAAAGATGCCTTTTTCTTGAGATGGAAAGATAATATTCATGGTGGAGGCCAAACAACCATTTGTCTTTTGTGAAACTTCCTAGAGATTCCCTTTATCATGCCGACAAGCTCATACCTTATAAGAAAATCATTCTAATATTCACCTATCCTTGAAATGATGAATATTTTAAGCAAACTCTTGAACCTCTTGGTTATAAATACAATATACTTGGGCCTTAGGGGTAATATTCCCTTGGGATCAAAATAAACTCCTTATCTTCATGTGTAACTGTTTAGCCACACTTTCCCATGAATCACTTAAAATATGAAATATCTTGGATAGTTGCCCTTCCTCTTGTGCACAATAAATAAATCACATTAACCTATGATCATTAGATTGGAATGATCCATGACCATTTGGAAAATATGTTTGGAATGGCCCACCTTGGCCTCATAAAACATACAATCTTATTGAAATATGAAAACATCAAGCATTAACTGGAACCTTGTAATGAATACCTTATTCTATGCTTTGAATTATTTATTGTCCATGAAGAAGCCATTGGTTTTATCTTTAAATCTAAATATTACCACCTCTTGACATGTGGAATGCCATATCAAATCTAACTAGGCATTCACAGGGCCTAAATTAGACTAAGTTGCTTAGTTGGCTCAAATCTAGATACCATCACATTTTGACTTCTTTAAAGAACCTTATTAATAGTTATTGGTAGCTTTTTATTTATTATGTGGCTCAAATGCAACCACACATCATTCTTGAAGGCAATCTATCAATCTCAAGTTCAAGTCTATTGGGATGACATGTGTCATCATCTTGTGAGTCCATTAGGGACTTGCATCATTATATTAGGAGTCTCCTAGCCTTGAATTTTAACATCAACCATTGATCTTTGATTTACACTTCATATTGTGATAGTTGGAACCCTCATGTACCTTTTATAGACCTTATTGTTAGTCTTCACCCATTTAATGCACTTACAACATGCGTTAACCTTACATAGAATCTGGGACCATTGACTTGTTGACTTCATGTGATCTATCAATATTTGATCTATGTTTCTAAGATAAAGACTCATGGAAACCTCACATAGTTTTTGTGGATACTTGGTAGTTTCACATTAAATCTAGGATCATTCATTTATTAACTTTGATCTGCACCATTGATCCCCATCTACTTAGTTTAATGTACATCATGAATCTTTGATCTACCTAATAAAATGATAATAATTTATTTACTACATGTTCATGTGATCAAACACAGGCTATTGATCTATTGTTATTTTATTACCTTTGTGATAGTTGGTTTCATGTGTGCCATTAGATCTCCATTTTCAATATTAAACATCTGTCATTGATATTTATTAACTCATTGACTCAAGTCTTCAATGTGGATCATCAATAAAAATTTGTACATAAGAATATGCACTGTTGATCTTGATCTAGGGGGATTTTGACTCATTATCTTTTCTATCACCCATGTCCCATCGATCTTGATCTGATCGAGTGAGGTTTTGATAATTATCACCTTTATGGATCACTTCTAATTTTTGAATCCAAACAGGTATTTTTGGTAGCTTTAATTTTACTTCTCCTATCACGTCTCATACTTATTGACAATTTTTTAAAGTTTATATCTTGAGATAGGAAATGCAGCAAGACACCAAACTTATATGGGATATTCAAGCACTAATATTTTGGAAAAGGCCACAAATTACTTAGTGTAATTTTGGGCAATAACACTATCTCTCATCTAAGGATGTACAACCCCTATAGGTGTGCAAATAACCCTAAAAAATAATAAAAGGTGCTAATTTATTGGGCCATGGAGTCAACACTTATTAAATTTATTGTAATGGACACCCAACAAGGTTCAATGAAATAAGGCAGATTGATAAAAATATACCATGATGATCTAAAAAAGAACACATGACAAAAAAATAAAATGAAATATACAAAAATGCCTAAAATAGAGGCGAAAAAATCAATAAAATAATGAAAGGACATAACTATACACTATATAATATTGTACATAGGCTACAAATTTAGTTAAATAAGTGTTTTAGATGCTTGCCATTAACTGGTATCTCATGTATTTCACCATCCATGTCCCTTAGGAATAAATTATGTTCCCTAACACTATAGTAAATAAAATAAGGGCCCATTCACAAGGCATCAAAGTTATCATGCTTACCTTTCTCCTCATGCATGTTGTCCCAACGTATAACCATATCACCAAATTGAAGAATTCTTAGATTGACCTTTTTTTTGAATTTTTTCTTGAGTCTTTCTTTGAACTTAAGTTGTCTATCATGACCTTGTCTTTTAATTTTATCAAGCTCAACAATCTACTTCATCTTGCTTTCATAGTGGTTTATTTTTTCATTGTCTTCTAGTTACTTCATGAATTGATAATTTGGTAGCTATAAATCCATAAGCCTAAAAACTTCAACTCAATAGAAAAAATCAAAAAGGATTTTACCTATAGCTCCTTTAGGCATGATCCTATCATCCCACAAATCAAACTTTAGTTTTTCACCCACTTCTTATTTGCTTCCAAAATTTATCTAATGATCTTGAGCAAGTTCTTGTTACTATATTTTTCTTGTCCATTCCCCTGAGGGTTGTAATTAGAAGCACAAGTTAATTCGATCCCAAATTATTTGTGCAATGCCACCAAAATTTTGTATTTGAATCTCAAGGCATTATCAACAATCACTTTGATAGGCACACCAAATCTACAAATGATCTGATTTAAAAAAACTCCATGACCACCTAGTAAATAACCTTCTTTTTAGGGATCACCTCAACCCATTAAATTAAGTAGTTAGTTACAACCAATATCCATATATGTACATATCATGATAAATGAGTGATTTCCTCAATGAAATCTATTCCTCATTATTTGGATGGGCCTTTAATAATAAAATGTTGCAAGGGAAGAGAACTAGAATATTTAAACCTTCTATCAAAGAGTTCACATTTCTCACACTTTCTAACTTTTTGAGCAACATTATTAAATAATGATGGCCACCAATAACCATATCTCAAAATTTTATGAGCTGTGAGTTTAGGTACAAAATGGTCACCACATACTCCACTATGGAAGTCTTCAATCAAGTTATCAATTTATTCTTCTACCAGGCACCTTAGGAGAACCCCATCTAGATTCTTCCATGCCAATCCACTTTTAATCAAGAGATATTTATAAGAAACAAGTTTGAGATTTCTCCTTTGGTTCTTATCCAATTCAGGGGGATAATTCAGATTTTAAAAATAGTAAACAATGTCTTTATACAATTGATGGATGTTAATTATGTCCAAAGAGACATTAACATTAAGAATAACAATGTTTACCTCAAAAACCTATAAATTGGTCTCAACCATGATCTTATCTATACCCATCTCTCTCACTAACTTGGTGGTCTATATATCCATGTCATACTATTATAACTTTTTAACCCACTTTGCATATCTTGTTTGATGCTTCAATCTGAGTCAATATGTCCTTCACTATTGTATGTGGGACGTCTGCAACAATCATTGCACTCAAAATATAAGGTCTAAATGTTTTAACATCATTTAGGATAGCAAAATATTGTTTTTACATAATGGTATATTTCATTTCAAACCCTTTCATAGCTTTTCTAAATAAATTTATAGGTTGTTCATGAATACATTCATTATTTTGCAATAAGACAATAACAATAATATTATACACTACAAAAGAGAATATATTAAATGGCTTAGTGTAATCAGGGATGGCCAAAATAGGGGTAGAATTTAAAGCTTCTTTGATGTCAATATACACTTGCACAAACTTTTCCTCCCACTGGATGGTCTGGTTCTTCTTCAACATAGAAATAATAGGCAAATTAATCTCTACAAAGTTAGACATAAACCTCTTTATGAAATTGATTTGTCCAAAAAAGGACTAAATTACGTTTGTTAAGTACATGATAGGCACTTTGTTAATGATTTATACCCTCTTGGGGTCAATCATGACACCATATTTGGACACTATATATCCCAAAAACTTGGCCATTTCTACTCTGAAGTGGCACTTCTTTGGATTAAGTGAAATACCAAACTACTTGTATCCAATGAACACTTTATCGTGATGATTCAAATGATCTTCTCTAGTCTTGGAGTACATATTGATATCATTTTGATACACAACTATAAAATTTTAAGTTACCCTTGGAAAAACAATGTCCATAGCTTGCTAAAACATTGTACCAACATGCATTAACTTGAAAGGCATTCTTATATATACATATGTACACCAAAGAATTATCAATGTGGTCTTGGGTCTCCTATATTCCTTCACCACAACTTGGTTATAACCTAAGAAACCATCTTAAGTAGAAAACATTTTTAATTCAATAACACTTTGCAATAAATTATCCATATTAGGTATTTTATTCTACCTGAAAGGCTTCCTATTAGGATACAATAGGATAACATGATGAGATAAGTCTTCCATATATGATTTCAATTTAGAATAAGACCATGCTAAACAATCCTGGTAATTTCTCAGCAGTTGCATGTAAACTTACTTCTCAGTTGAACTTAAGTGCTTACCCAACCAAATTTTCCTTGGATTATCATGATAACCCAAATTGCACTCAGTCACATCCTTTGAGATAAATAAGTGTTGAGTTTGATTCTATCCACTCCATAAAAAGAATCTTCTAAACTCACCAATCCTCTTTGGAGCATGTTTATTTTTAGCTAAACAATTTCCTTCCTAAGTAAGGTCTCCTTTACATCACAAACCTAAAACATGGATTCCAAGTCTATGAGATGGTCTTGAAATTTATATTCATAGTTTAGAAACCTTATAATGTGTTCATCATCATCAAAAAAATTCCAATGATGAATATTTTTTGGGATTGAAGGCCTGGCAAGTACCTCCACTTCATACTAAAAATGAGGGTTAATGTTTACAATGTCAAACTGATCCCCTAACCATGCTAGTTTTTCATCTAATTCATTGAAACTTCTATCATGATAACAAAAATTGAATTCATCAAATAACTCTAAAAAATCCCATACAACATTTCTATATTGTTTCAACCTTTTATTTTTGGTGGCATAAGCATTTTTGACCTACTTAACCACTATCTCCTAATCACCCTTGACAATCAAATTTTTGATTCCATATTTGTGGGAAATCCTTAAACTGAACAAGAGTGATTCATACTCAATAGTATTGTTCATGCACTTAAAGGACACCTAAAAATAAAACTTAAAACATTTTCCACTAGGGGCATAGAAAACAAACCTAGCTCCATTTCTAATATTGGAACAAGCCTTGTAAAAACACATCTTCCAAATATCACCTTCACTATCAAGTTCAACATCAAAAAAAAGTAGGCTATTTATTAGCATCAACATTCCCAAAAAAAATTCCCAAATCAAAATCCATGTAAAACACTTCATTAAGATCATGATTTATATCTTCAATTACATTTAGTATCTTTGAATCTCTATAGAGTTTGACCATATTAACCTCCAAAGGAATGGTGGCATAAGTCAAGCCCATATACACACTTCCACCCATGCTAGTATCCCATTTATGTGATAATAGCATCCCCCACTTAGGTAGACAATAGACAACTACCACTTCCATATTCAAATACTTACCTAGATACACTACCAACTATACTACCAACCCCTTGACTTGTCCAACAACTAGTACCTATGATGACTCCATGACATAACACTTACCAAAAGTAAATGTGGTCTTAATTTGAATCTCATTTAGGACACCCAAGATCATCATGTTATAATAATCTCCAAAATCAAACATGTAGTTGTGAAAAAATAATCAATTAATCAAGAAGGTTGTATAAAATGGGTCCACATTCAAGTGACTTTCTACCAAGGCAATTCCCAAATAGACATTCTAGGTGGGTTCAATAATCTCTTCTAATTATTCATGCTCTTTTAGGGGTGTTTGGGGTAAATCAATTTCATTTTTAGTTGATTTATCACCAAATTTGAAGTATTAAAATGCCCTCTTCCTATGCTTAGTTATTCATGACAATTCAAAAAGTGTTACGGTGATCTTAAATTGGATCAACACCTAGACCCTATCACACACACTATACTAAGGAAGAGGCATATTAGATGTAAGGGTGATAACACCTTTAATTGGGAGGTGATCACTAAATGTTTGAAGTGGATTAGGATGGGTTGGATTAGCATTTTTTATAGTAGTCTTCAAGAGTGGGTTTATTTTAACATCATTCACACCCTTAGGAATACTAAATAGTAAAGGTACTTTATACGTGGTGGGAATCCCTCTAGGCTTAGTAAATTTGGAAATGGGTACTAGTTTGAAATCATTTAGGACTACTATAGTTTTCTTCAATTCCTTACTTTTATCACCTACCCTTAGATTTGAAGGGGTAGTGCCTTGAGGATTAGCATATGGTTGCCTACTTCTAGAGTAGTAATCTTTTTCTTGGCTAATTATTGCATTAACTATTAGATTCCTTTCCTCAACTGATGAAATTTACCCATCATATGTTTTAATCATAATTGATATGGAAAAGTTGAAATCATGAATTGGTAACTCATATACTTGTGTCATATTAACATCATAACAAAATTAACATGTTGGGATACATACCTTTTGTGCTGAACTCAAAAATTTATCAATAATAGCATCACTCATCAATTATGTAGAGGTAGAGATATTTGTTTGAGGACTTTGATAATTGAACATCAAAATATCATCATCATTAGATGCAAACTTAGGTTCATCCGCATCTTCATCAATCAGTTTAGAAGTATCACATGGAGGTGGTGGGTGGAAGCACTTATCATACCAATCAATGTCTAAATTGTAATTCACCATATTTACTTTGGCATCTAATAGATCAAACACTTCTTATATATCCCCTCTATTTTGATTTGTATCTATTATTTCATCATGTACAATCCTCTTCCCTCTATTATTATCATGATTGTGGAAAGCAAGCCTTCCTTGTGCTTGATTTGAATTTAGATCCCTCTCTTGACTAGTAAACCCATGAGTGATCCCCTTTTCAACTCTAGCAAACTTGTATGACATTTATTTGATATTGGAGGCCAATGTTTTCATGGTATCCTCAAAGTTGTCATTCTTAGTGAACTTAATTTTTTCAAGATTAACCAATTTCACATCATCTCATTTGTTCATGGGATTTCGTAAAACCTTTATGTTGTTTTTGACTTGGATAGCCATGTTAAATGTCATTCTCAGGTTTTTAGGAGCCTTATACCTCAAGTAGTACATAATGTTCTTGTCAAAGACATTAAAATACTTTATCAATCATGTAACATCAATAGACCTTATGTTTTTGTGTAGCCTTATCCCCTCTATTCTGATTTGTATCTATTCTTTTAGCATGTGCAATCCTCTTCCCTCTATCATTATCATGATTGTGGAAAACAAGTCTTCCTTGAGCTTGATTTGGATTTAGATACCTATCTTGAATGGTAGACCCATGAGTAATCCCTTTTTTAACTCTAACAAACTTGTATGGCATTTATTTGATAGTGGAGGCCAAAGTTTTCATGGTATCCTCAAAGTTGGCATTCTTAGTGAACTTAATTTTTTTAAGATTAACCAATTTCACATCATCTCATTTGTTCATGAGATTTCACAAAACCTTAATGTTGTTTTTGACTTAGATAGCCATGTTAAATGTCATTCTCAGGCTTGTAGGAGCCTTATCCCTCAAGTAGTACATAACGTCCTTGTTAAAGACATTACAATACTTTATCAATCATGAAACATCACTAGGCCTTATGTTTTTAGGCAGCCACATCATAGCTTTATTGAACCATGTACATTACAATTCTTTTTTATCTTTTTAAGCTCAACCAAAAGGAACCTTGGATCAATTCTATAACGATATTGTATTCTTATAACATTTTTCATTTCTTTTAATGAATCAATGCATCCATGGGAAAGACAATTGAATCATTCACGAGAATTTTCTTTCATAGTGTTCATAAATACCTTAATACACACATCCTCATGCTCAACATAATAATCTTCAATGATATTTTTAAATGCACTCTACTGTTGATCACTAGTCACTGCATTGTTTCCTTGAAACTTAGGGATGTGGTTCCTTACTTCATTCAAGACTTCATTAGGATAGCCTTCCATTTCATCAATGTTGTTAGGTCTAAATTATGGATTGAAAAATTTAAGTTGATCATTATCATCTTGGTTCTTATGCATCATGATTGGTTCAATTGGATTTTTGTGAACAACTAGCAAACGGATGTAAGGGGGTGAATTGAGGTGGATTTGGTGGATCAAACATAGCATGGGATTTAATTGGTTGAGGAGTTAGATAATAAATGGAACTATAAGTTTTAAACTAACTAAGAGAGATATGAAATTCCTCAATAATGGGAAGCTCAAAAATAATTTCAAGATTATCAAAATCTTGGTAGTCTAGAGAGTCTTTAATCACTAAACTTTTCCCTTTGATAGGCCTCAAAACATGTCTCCCTCTTCTTTGATGAGTACATAGTGGTGAGAGAAGTTTTCTTGATGAGTCAAATTTGAATGATGATGTTAGTCTGTCCATCTTTGAAAATAAGAAAATACTCAAAGCTAAAACATAACAAAGATATTCAAAATAAGAATTGATCTTCCTTCAAACCAGGTGATAAAATTGGAGTCACCAATAGAATAAAAATTCTAGAATATAATAGTTAAAAATTTTATTGTGATAATTTATAAAAACATAATTTATCAAGTTTAATGATGAGATAATAGCACAAATACACTAAATTTTTTGATATTATGTTTAAAAGGAAAAAAAAATTCTAACATGCAATGTTTAATAGCTCTTTGTAGAAACTAAATTGTCAAATCTCTCAATTCTTGGCACATCCCTAATGGAGTGTTGCGGAAATAATGATGAAGATAGTCTAACTATACAAAATATAGGGAAATAAATTCATAACATGGAATACTTTGAACTATCTACAAGAGTCCTTAACAACACAAGTAACCTGGACTTTTATTTAGTCATCGACAATGATGTCAAATGAAGTGTGGTAGTGTTGGTGGACCAAATATGGTTAAATCAATGTAAATATAGGAAGATAAATATTTGAACATGAAATACTTATAGCTCTTTACAAGACTACCTTCCAACACGGGTGATGAGGATTCTCCTAAAAAATGGATCTAGTTGAGCATTGGTTCCTAGTTATACACATCTCTTTCTCATCTTAGCACAATTGAAGAATATGGAAAAAATTATTAAAACCCCACTAGATTATGTTTTTGTAGTTGGGGTAAGGTTTTTCATCAATAATAAACCAAATGGATAAAATGATCAAGAGGAACTAATAAAGGGTATGGTCAGCTCGCTACTACTTCTATCTCTACCTGAACTAAGGTGAGAGGACCTAAGGGGTAGCTTACTCACATGGAGAGATTCTATAATTCAACCTCCATGGGGATTTTTGTCATAAGGGAACACAACTGTGACTATGGCACAACTAAACTTATTCACTCCACCCGGGAAGGGTTGTCACATAGAATGAACAAATACTTTAGATCACATACAAGCTACTAAAGATATATGGGAATGTTCTTGCAACCTTCATTCTAAATAATTTTCAACAATAAGGGGATCAATGGAAAATTGTAGTGTTGGGTATTTAAAGCACAAAATGTAGACACATGTTAATTATACAAGATTTTATGCATCTGCAGGGAAAATAGCACTTATAATATGCATGGGGTGTATTATGTGTGGGGTAAGATAGGGTAGGACAATTAAATAGTAATAAAAAATGGGGTGGTGTTCTGGTGATTTTCAAATAACAAGGATTTTTTTAATGTACATAACATCACTTATTTCAAAGATGCTGAAATATTGACTTAAAAGATAATGGTAACTACTAGGAGTGATTTACATCCATTGGTGCCAATACAATGCAAACACCCAAATGATTTTTAAAACCCTATAACATACACTAAAACTAGACCCTAAAATAATTTTTCATATTGAATCCATAAACTTGGGGTGCCTTAACAATTTAATCACCAACATATTTCTAAATATAAATGTAGAAAGGGATTTTTAACTTACATCTATGGTAAAAATGACAACTACTAATGAACACAAACCCAAATATCCAATCAGTAGAACTTGAAAACCATATTTCATAACTTCATCAATAAGAAAGAGTAAGAATCATAGTTATTTTTTACTCTCTTGAAATAAAACCTTACATACATCAATGTTTCAAAATGATGCATTGGGGAAAAACATGGTGGATTTACTCCATGTTGGGTAGGTGAGACATAGAGACATGCTCTCAAAGCTTGCTAATGACTATACAACTATAACCATCTTAGTAAGAGACATAAAATCCTCACATCAGTGAACCTAAAATTTAGAAGATCCTATACTTAGGGGAAAAAAGACCAAACACAACTAAAATAGAGTAGAAGCCCTCTATTTATACAATGTTTTACACTCATTTCCAATCCAAGAATGGGGGTTGCCTTTTGAAAATTTGTAGCATTACGGTAAACACCCAAAAGTCTTGTCAAGTTAATTCTATCTAGAATATACCCTTTGCCATGCTAGGAATCTTTACTCATTTTCTTGAAAAATGATTGCTCTAACTACCTTTATAAGGAATGATGAAGATTTAAAAAAAACTTTGATCTTTTAGCTGGAAATTCCTTTTGTTTGAGATGGAAAGAGAATATTTTTGTGGAGGGTAAACAAACCATTTGTCTTTTGTGCAACTCCCTGGAGATGACCTTGATCATGCTTGATAGCTCATGCCTTGTAAGAAAATAATTTTAGTAACTAACTATCATTGTCATGATGAATATTTTAATCAAATATTTTATCATCTTTGAAATAAATGTGTTGCACTTAGACTTGAGGGAAAATATTCTCTTGGGAGAAAAAAAAACTTCTTTTCATGTGTAGCTGCTTGTCCATGCTCTCCTTTCAATCATTTATAATTTTGGAATCTCTTAGACAACAACCCTTCTTCCTATGCACACCAAAGAAAGACCATTACCCTATGATGATTGCATTGATATGATCCAACTCTAATAAAGACAAAGAATGATCCATGGCCATTTGGAAAATATTCTTTGAATGGCCCATCTTGGCCTCATAAACCCTACAATCTTATTGAAACATGAATAATAAAGAATTAGCTAAAACCTTGTAATGAAGACCTTATGTGCTTTGAATTCTTGGTCATCCATGAAATATACCTAAATTTTAGATTTAGAGCTAAATATTTCTGCATATTTACATGTGGCATGTTGCATCAAATCCATTTAGGCATTTACAGTGCTTAAATATTACTTAGCTACTTATTTGGCTCAAATTTGGACATGTGTCACTTTTTTATTACTTTCAGGTACTCTAGATGCATCTTTATGTGATGACTCATTAATAACATGACATATGGCCCTTTGTCTTTATTTTAAGTTCTTTGCTAGGGCCCTTTAATTTTGCTAGTTATGGGAGTGCCACTTGTCACTCTTACAAGTAATCATTACACTACCTAGATAGGTGTCTCTTTTATGGGACATCATAATATTTATTGGACACATGTCACCTTTTGAATGATCTCGGTAACCTTATTGACATGTATCAAAAACTTTGTATTAATTATGTGGGTCGAAGGTAGTCATGTGACATTGTTAGAGGTAATCTATAAATCTTAGGTATAACTTTATCTGGATGACATGCATCATCATCTCATGGGTTTAGTGGGGACATGCATCATCATATAAAGAGTATCCCAGCCTTAAATTTCAATGTCAGTCATTGATCTTTGA
>JARHVA010000687.1:4115000-4152500 GCA_037957365.1 Torreya grandis | reverse complement strand
GGGTCTTTTAAATAGTTGTAACTCTAGAAGTTTGCTATTTTGAAATTGGAGGCTAAAAATTTTGATGATGAAAATTTAACAATTGTCTCTATACAACTTTATGCATTGTAAATAAGTTGTAATATTATTTTAAGTGATTTTATTAATATATTCAAATTCTATATTTTATTAATATAACTCTACCCTCCTTTATTTCATCTCTTCTTGCATGTTTATTAGTTGCATTTCTAGCACTATTATTTGGTCTAGACAATCCTTGTAGTTTTAGTCTTTTATTTTACATAGTGTTTTTGGATGACATCCATCTAGGCCTAAACATTCTATTTTTAATGCCATAGAGAGAAATAAGACATGGGATTTATTTGACCTTCCAAAAGGAAAATAGTTCATAAGATTGAGTTAGGTGTATAAGACCAAAAAACACTCCTGAAGGCAAGATAAACAGGTAGAAATAAAGACTAGTGTTGAAGTGATACAATTAAAGTACCCTACATGATTACAATGTGATGTTTACACCCATAGAAAGCTTATAAATGGTGAGGACAATCATAACCATTTCTTCTTGATACAAATTAATAATTGATGGTGTATATGAAAACACCAACAAAAAATTTATAAAAAATGTCTAAAAAATTATAAATAAAATTTTGAAATTTATTTGGTGAATTTTTAAAACCAAAAGTCATATCCATAAAATCATAATGTCCTTCATGTATTCAAAATAATATTTTAGATGTGTTTTCTTTAAAATTTTAATATTAAGATATGTAAAGTGATAATATTATTTCATATAATAAATACGTCCATGTAATTAATCTAACAAATCATCAATTACTTTAATATGAAATTATCTTCGATTGTGTACTTTATGAGTTCTCTATATTCTAGGCACATCCTCGAAATATCAACCTCTTTATTGAGCATGACCGGTAGGGAGAAATATCTGCTTTGACTCTATCTATTAATTCTTGCCTCAAACATATCCTATATCATATTTTTAATTTCACTCTTCTAATCATAGGGATACCTATGTGGTATGATTTTTGGTGGTGTAATACCAAGAATTAGTCTACTGGAATGATCATTTGTTCTTCTTATTGGATGTCTTTTTGGTATGGCAAAAATAGTAACAAAATGGTCATATAGCACCAATCATAATTCAATATGGGTAGACTCCTTGGTTGGCTTAAACTGTATGTAAAATAGTCACACAATAACTACTTTGCACCTTTTTCTATCATATTCATCATCTAGTGAGAAGCAACCAATTACATAGATTTAGCTAATAAACTATGCACTTCAAATATTAGTTATTATAAATGAATGAGCATGAATAATTACTCAAAATTCATCTCATTTATTCATAAAGTGGTGATCCATTACAATCCAAAAAAGGGTTAGCCCCATCCATGATAATATAAAATGTAAGATAACATAATAGGTAGTCTCCCATAGCAAGATTTATACTATGGCATTTACTAGAATAATTGACTGCACCCCTACTTGTAATTAGGATTTGTAATTTTGGAGATGGGTATATGAAATAGTTAAACTGATTATCCAACATATTATTTATGAATTTGGGTGTAACTACATATAGTAAACTTTAATTTCTTGAGGAAGCACATCACCTTCATATTTGGAGGTTTACTAATACCTAAAATTGCATGATAGGAAATAGAAGGTTGAGAATATTCATATTTGTCCTCAGGCACTTCCAAACCTATAATTGAGGTATCATCGTATTATTCATCCTAATTGATTAATTCAATGTAAAAAAAAATAAAAAAAATCATCATATATGTGTCCTTTTCTCCATTTTATATCATACCCAAAACATAACCCTTTTCACACATCTCTTCAATTCATTGAGTGGTCAATATTGTAGCCTAAGGAAATGATGTTGATGGGAAATTTAGTTGAAAAACATTAATTAAAGGTCTTTGTTTAAACATATATTTTTCCTTTACTATATGGATTGAGATACTAAGTTGTGACTAAACATGTGAACCACCATTTGGATTATACCTTTGAGGCCACTCAAGATAAGGTCAAACAAATTTCCCTTTATGATGTCATCCACACATAAAGAGAGATTTGGAATTGATAAATATAATATTTCATATTCCCTATTTGACATAATTTTTCTATCTATCTAAACTACATTTTTGAGACATTATTTTAATAGTGGAGATTTATCACCTTATAAAATACAATCTAGGTAACCTGAAAGCACACATCAATCTATACCACATTAACTACTCAGGTTATAGATTTAGAGAGGCCATAATAACATTTTTTGCACATGGAGTTTGATTTAAATCATATAGTTTTTTTCTTTGATTGATCCAAGTGAGTGTATCCTTATAATAAAACTTGTGTAAGTCAACTTTATGCCAAAAATGCTCATTACCAAGATTGGAGGTGTAATTGTTTGAATGGGGAGAATAGAACTTACTAAACATTTAACCTATATTTTTAAATTTAGGTTTTAATTTCATAGAAGTCCTGAAATTGTATTAAAATTTTTAGCTAGTTATTAAGCATAATTTAAAGCTAGTTATTATTCTAAAATTAATTTTTATGAGGGCTAATTCACTGTTAACAAAAAATTCATAGATTTCCTTATTGCATTCTCTTTGTTATAAAATATTGTTCTTGACAAAGTATTGTGTAAATCATAAATAAAATTCATAGTCAAACCATATGAAAAAGAATAACATAACTTTCTTAGTTATGTCTCACTAACCACTGAAAGTGCTTATCTTCATGTCAAGTTTGTAGATTGATGTTTTTCTGCAAGTCTTGTGAACAATTATATCTGTATAAGTGTATGCATTGTAAACAAGTGGTAATATTATTTTAGGTGAATTTAATAAATGGAAAATTAGTGTTTTATTGTTATACCTCTACCTTCCTCTTTTCATCTATTCATACATGTCTATTTAGTGTATTTACAGTAATGTTATTTGATCTATACTGTCCCCATTGTCTCATTATTTTGAATTACTTAAATTTTTTATTATTTCCCACCTAGGTCTTAACATTCTATTTTTTCTACCATGAATAGAAATCAGACATGGGAGTTATTTTACCTTCCAAAAGTAAACGAGGACATAGGAGTCAAGTGGGTGTATACGACACAAACCACCCCTAAAGGAAAGATAGAGAGACATAAATAAATAATAGTGGTGAGGGGATAAAATCAAAGGCCAAGTTATGATTACAATGTGATGTTTTCACCTATAACAAGGTTAAAAATGGTGAGAAAAATCATAGCCATTACTGCTCAAGAAGGCACATCAAATGGATTTTAAGTTAGCCTTCTAAAATTAAGTTTTATACAAAAATGGAAGGGTGTTAAAAATAATATTTATCTGGTCTATATTATATTTATATGTAATCTCTATCAATCAATTTCATGTGTATGATGGGTTCCTTTAGTAGTTTGATAGTGAAATTTGGCATTCCATTGTGTTTAGTTAAGAGAGGTCTTACGACTTCATTGAGTTTTATTATCTTCTATATTATTTGATTATATAATGCTCCAAAATCCAACATATCTTATCCAAAGGATACTCCTTGAGGTAGAGCCTACTTCTTGAAATTCACAATGAAATTCTAGAGTTGTGTTTTGAAATCATTGTTGTTGATGATGGTACCATCTCTATTTGTAAGTTGTGTGATTTCATCCTCCTTCAATAGATTTATGACTTTATCACCTTGTTGAGTAAGATACTAGCCCAAGGATATCATATAATCAATTCATTAATTTAAGACTTTCCTCCTTTTAATGATGTAGGACTGAGCAATGCTCAAATTTTTTAAGGGTACCAGGTTTAATTCTTTAAATTTATTCAACCTAATCAACTTAACGAAGTTGATCACTTTTCTAACATAATTTCCATAGGTATTATTTTAGTTAAGAATTATTTTATAAATCTCATTTCCTTTTACCTTATATTGAGCTAAAGTGTTTAGAGTTTTAAACATGGCCTGAACTAACCATTCCATGTTGGTGATAGATTCTTTTGGTAAAGTGTATTTATTTTTTTGTTTTAACTCAACTTTCATTTGTTGTATCCCTTTCAATAATCCATCATCCACACTACCATCAAAAATTTATTTTAATAAATATACCAATCACCACCCTTGATTTATCTATGTGTCTTATTGTCATAGGCTTGAATTTTTAGTGAAGATACTTGGATTTATATCCCCTAGAATTAGTCCCTACTATCAGTGCTTTGTCAACAATTGTAAGACATGTAGGTGTTGATTTTTACTCGTGCATAAAACTTGGCACCCTCTTAGTAATTTTAGCATTTTATTACAAATATCAAACCATTCTAGTTGATCAGATGATAATTTACTTAGTGTCATTTTCTAATTGGATAACTCATCTTAAATTATCACATTAATTGACCCCATTCATCTTTAGACTGACGTGGCCTTAGAACTATTACTGGTTTTCCAAGTGGAAAGTTTTTATTAGATTTCATTATCTAATGACTTTGTTATATGAAATTATTAATAGACCCAAATATCATGACAATTTTCCATGTATTGCATTTTTATTTAATCACATAGTGATTTGGTTTCACGTCACATCTACATACCTTTCATTGTATTATTTCCATGAGATATGGGTCCATGTGTCTTTATCCCATTGCTCCCAAATGTTGTGTGGCTTTCAAATCACATATAGCTACCTAAGAGTAAGTGACTTATTGTCAAGTGCCATCTTGTGATATAATCTATATATTATGAAATTAAAATATTACATCTTGAGTTTGGGGTGTGATCGAGTGCCAAGTGGCATGATTTGATAGGATTTAATTATCATGAGCCTTAATAAATACCAAAATTTGTAGAAGGCTATACGTAGATGCCACATGGCATGTTTTTATTGATTCATAGGATGGAAAACTTTGAAACTTATTTCTAATCTAGAATGCCATGATTAGGTGACAAGTGAGAAAATCCCATTAGGCCATGTAGTCACATAGTTTTTTAAAGGCAAAAAGATGTGAGACAAAATCCAAAACTTATGAAACTAAGACAAATATGCATATGACATTGTTTCATTTCATTCAAAGTTGATTTAGCATCAAGGTTCCTACTAAATAAAAAGGTGCCATGCTTATATTAAATCCCTTTCAATAACCTTTACAATAAACATGAAAGGTATTACAAGGACCTTAAAGGTATATCCTAGGAGACACCTTGAAAGAAAATTCTAATCATGTGCATGTTCAAGATATCTCCTAGGAAATACATTGAAAGAAAATTCCAATTGTGTGAATGTTCAAGGTATCTAAAAAGATACCCATTGACATTAATACATGTTCCTTCAAGGTAATACCCTAAGAGATACCTTGAAAGGAAATTCAAATCATGTGCATGTTTAAGGTATCTACTATGAGAACCGTTAAAGGTATTACAAGACCATTTAAGGTATCTCCTGAAAGATACCTTAAAGGGCATTGTAGTAACTTTAAGAGTAACTTCAATAGATCTCCTTATATATAGCTTTCAAACATGCATAAGTGTACCCTTGAAGGTATTACAGGGTTTTTCAAGATATCTCCTAGGAGATACCTTGAATTATAATTCTAATTGTGTGCATTTTTAAGGTATCTACTAGGAGACCCATTAAAGGTACTACAATCCATTTCAAGGTATCTCCTAATAGATACCATAAATGGACTTGTAGTAAATTAAATGTTACCTTAATTAATGTTTGAAAGGTATCTCCAAGGTAATACCTTATAGCTATAAGACATTAATCAGGGTATCCTTGAAGGTACTATAAGCCCTTTAATGTATCTCCTCAGATATGCATTGAAATAAAATTCCAATCATGTGGATGTTCAAGGAATATTGGCAGAGTTTCCTATAATTTTTATAGAACATGCAAATTACAAGGATAGATTGTGTAGTAGGAAGTGAAAAAGAATCATAATAACATGAGTGAATTTACATAAAAATCAATTTCATACACAACAACAAATATAAAGATAAACTAACATGGTATTAACAATTCTATAACATAAACAACATAATACAATATAGAACAAGTAAAATAAAATAGAGTAAGCACTACACACTAGGAATATGTAAATTAACCCTAAGAAAACCATAAAAGAGATAGTTTATTTATATCTATCATACTTCATAACTATATTCCATTATATTAGAGCAGTATATATATCTTTTTACATGGATTTGTCTCTTCACATTCCAATTTTATGGCATACAAAAATAAATACTCTTCACATTCTTATAACTATTACTTGGATAACAAGGCCAAATACATCCAAAAGATCATATAGATGACAAAATGATACCCTATGCGCATGTCTCCATTTATTATATACTTATAATTTTATGAGGCCTTGTTCCACAACCAACACTTTCCTTGAACTCAATTATTTTTTCATCTCAAGACTAACTCTAAACTCTGATCTTGAATAAAGCTAGATATGATTAACCTTTCACAAAAGTGGTAGTAATCATTTCAGATGTCATTTACTAATTTAAAGCCTTTGCATAATACATATATACCCTTTAGGGTTTTCAAGTAAGTATCATACTTGCCTACCACCCTTTTGGGTTTTCCATAGACTAATTAGATGGCCATCCTTGTTAGGGGTTTTCAACCAACCTAACCCTTCTTATAATTATTATGCATATTTTACAATGTGGAGTTTTTTTCTTAAACTGCAAAAATTTAATTGTGCATTTACATACTTTGGAGGTGAGGATGAGGTTTGGCTAGGAAACTATTTAGGTTTTTGTTTCTTAGACTGTACCTTTGTATCCATCTTTATCTTCTACATAATTCTTGGGAACACTTACGGTGCCATAAATAAGATAGTACATCCTTCAGCATTTTCTAATTATCAATTAATTCTAACACTATGGTAACCAAACTATGTAGTGGAATCTAAATGACCATGAAATTTTATACATATTTTTTTTATGTTAAATAAGTATATAGAATTAACATCGTAAGATAGATATCTAACATAATATCATCCACCCTGTCTATAGTCATTTAGGATAGAATAGCCAAAAACATGTTACACATTGTCTCATTCTTCCATACCTATAACTTCTTCATCATAGCATCCCTAGAATCTAACATCCTCTACTTGAGCTTCGGCATTAGCCTCAACTTTTTCCTTGGTATGTTACACCTTTATCTTAGACATGGATTCCTCCTCCATTTGGTGATATTGTTTGTCATCTTTATATCACACCTCTTGTTATATTTGATTTTGTCTTTAAATAGCTTATGCCTCTTAGTCCTTCCATTTAACCTTTTCATGATCCCTTCTCTTAGTCTCCACTTATTTGTCTTTTTCCTATTGAGCCTTTACTTACTCATTTCTATATATGTTCTTATTTTTCTCTCTTCCTTTTTGCCTCTACTTCTTTCACTTTTTTTTCTCTTCTCTTGAGCTTCTCCAGCCTTCTTTTTCCTGAATTCAACTATTTTAGATTCCTTTTATTGTTATTCCTCCTCAGTGCAATATTTATGATGTTCCTATTGCACATGTAGGGCTTCCTACGCAGTGGCTTATTTTTTGGCCTCTTTATTATTTTTTTCTTCTTTACTATTTTGTGTTTTCTCTATTATTTTTTTATTCTTCTCCTCAAGATATAGGCTATCCTCCACAATATCCATTTATTCTGCTATATCTAACATAGGGTATTTAAAGGTCCTTCCATCATATATACATCATTTTTTTTTTCAGATTGTGGGTGCTCCCTAGATTTAGATGCCATAACCAAACCTCTACACATGAAAATATTTTTAGACTTGATCGAAGGGATAAGTTTATCTTTTTGTCTCCTCATGCCCCTAAACTTAACCTGATGGGCATTATTTTTTATGGATAGATCTATGAAATATACCATATATTCTTGTATGATGGTTGAATGACTGGCTGGATATGTGTATGTTATTTGTGGAATAGTAGCCATAGTGGGCTCCCTTACTTTACTAGATATATACTCTAAGTAGATGATGAACCATCTATAGGATCTATTTGTATAATTTCTTCCTCAAGTTTGTGTTGAACTTATTCTTAACCTATAGTATCCATAATACTAGACAGAGGGGATTGTTTAATGTCAACTCAAAGGTCTCTACTCACTTTATTAAACACTTAGAAAGTGCCCAATACTTTCTAGAAAAATAATTCCTTCCTTCTTCTTTATCATATACTTCTTGTCTAATGTTTTCAATCATGCATTGAATGACTTCATATTCATCAACCCCAAAATTTTTGAGATCACAATCACAAGATATCCTTGGCACATGTGGATTGTCCAGCCAAGACTTAGTTTGGCTTGATCTCTTTCTTGTTGGTGGTGGTGAGGCCCTATTTATAAGTCATTTATATTTTCCTTTTTATTGTTCTAGGGGAGATATGAATTACTGTGTTTAGTCCTATGGTTTTTAAGGTATATATGGTTGTGCTCGCTCTTGTTCAAGTTATTATGCACTTGGAGGGATGGTTTGAATAGGATACATTGACCTCATTAATAGGAATATCTACCTCCATATTTTGGATTTTAATTTAACCATTGTGATGGAAAATTTCATTGGAATCATAGAAGGATTGGCCAAATCATTCATCGTGATTTTAATACCATTTTATTATCTAGTTACCAATGCATGTTACCCTAAATATTGTATGCCATCCTACGAAATTTGAGGGTATGACCTGATCAAATCTAAATCCTCAAGCCACCATGTATTACACTACCCTAGTTACTCATAATATTTCCTTTTCTTATTCCAAGTGATGCCTATGATGACAACAGTAGGAAAAATGTTCATAGCAACATTAACTTGGCCTAGCAGGGTCTTTTATTAGTCAAAGCATAACAATAAAACTAGAAAATGATATTGTAAATTATGTGAGCTAATTGAAAGTAACTTATTGATATTTTTTGTAATCTCAAATAAAAAAAATGTGAGCCAATTAAAGTTATCATTTAGGTGTATCATGAGATACACAATTCCAATTACTCCTTTTATTACCTATTTGGCATACTTTGTTGTCTGCCAGAACCTCTTTGCTATATAGTCTACTAGAACACATACTTAAACATCCTCAATGGAGTCAATTAGGGTTATTCTACCTTCCCTAGTGGGAATATTCTCCTTATTTTCTAAATAAATTGGTGGTGTAGTAGATTTGTATGGCAATAAGAATTTTCCACGACTCGTAAAGAATGTGGATCTCACCATGGTCTATGTATTGATACAAATGGTGATATCTTGGGATAAATGAATATCCATCTAGTTTTATATCCTTAACAAACTATGCATGAACTCATTTATTTTCCTAAATTTAGGTAACTTGATTAGACTCTCTACATCATAACCCTAAAGAAGATGTTGAAGAGTAAGAGCTCTTACATGTGCACCTAGTTATTTTGATGGGAGAAAGAGAGTATCTTTGGTCATTTCCACAAATGAAAAAGGATCTAGGTCAATTTATCTGGCTTGTCAAATACCATTCCCAATCCCCATTTCCTCTTATAAGGATTAACAACATGATCCTATCCATGAATATACCCATAATATGTGTTGTTTGATTACTTTGTTCTACCTAGATCTAGGTCTAAATTTTTATGCATGATAGTATATCAAGAGAAGATAATAAAATAATCTTATTTGCCAAAATTTATAATGCATTGACATTTTTTGTCACCTTAATTTTATATCTTTTGGCATCCAATTTGTTTTTGCCAATCTCTTTAAATTCACTATCTGTGCATAAGTGTTCTTCCTCATCCTCAATATTTTAGCTTTGATAATGACCTTCTTATCTCCTAAATATTTAATTTTACCATATATAATGTGTTTGATGTGACCATATGTCACTTCATCTATCCCCTCTATTTAATTAATCCACTTATCACATCCCAACTCGAGCTGTCTCAAATAAGATATAATATTTTGAAACACTATATCATTAATGGTATTGCATGACTGCTAGTGATCCTTGTCCCATACCTGTCTTGTCACCCCCACTTTGTTTGAATTAATTGAGCTTGATGTAGTTATATCTAGTTATCATTGATGATTTATCACTATAATTTGAATATACCCTATGTTCACATCCTCTTTTCAGATGTTATGATATGAAATTAAAGGTGGTAAGGGTTAAGCCTACATCCATTTATACATCCTAGTAATATGGTTCCATGTTAATTTTTTAGCATAATGGTATCATATTATGATACTTAAATAATTTATGGTCTTTTACATCTAGTGTGCATCTTTCCTAGAAATGCTTTAAACTTGATATCATATAATATCACTGCATGTCTTAGATTAAACTCTTCATATCATAAATTACAATGATGCAATGCCTTGTGAATTAGTGTTTGAATAAGTCTTAAATTAATAAAATCGCCATTAATGAATAAAAAATGAATTTACATTGAATGTTTTTGGTTTAATATTTATAAATATCTCTAGCCATTCACTCATATAGCAATAACGTGATTGTCCCCTGTACACCACAGTTAAATAAAATACCTTGAAATAACATTTGCATTCAACATTGAGGGTGTTACAAGGAATTTTAGGGTATCCCATAGGAAATATCTTGAAATAAAATTCCAATCATGTGTATTTTTAAGGCATCTACTAGGATAACCCTTGAAGGAACTACAAGACCCTTCTATGTATCTCCTAGAAAATACCTTGAAGGGCATTGTATTACCTTCAAGGGTACATTGAAATCATCTCCTAGGAGATAAATTTAAAACATACATAAGGTTAGCCTTAAAGGTATTGTAAGGACCTTCATGGTATATCCTAAGAGTTACCTTAAAATAAAATTCCAATCATGTACATGTTCAAGGTATCTACTAGGAGACCCCTTGAAGGAACTATAGGGTCCTTCAAGGTATGTCCTACGAGATACCTTCAAATAAAATTCCATTTATATGCATGTCCAATGTATCTAATAGGATAACCCATGAAGTGTGTTATAGCACCTTCAAGGGTGCTTTGAAGGTATCTCCTAGATGATACCTTTCAAATATGCATAGGGTGCCCTTAAAGGTATTACAATGCACTTCAAGGTATCTCACAAATTCTAAGTTATCTTAACAAGATATTATTTCATAATTAGTCACTGGGATCTATCAACTAGAAATACTATGACACATTATTCATTGTAATAAATTAAGCAATGCACAATAGAAATTTTAAAACTGATATTACATAAAAAACAAATAAGATACAAGATCAATGATAATAAATGAAAGATACCACCATATGACACAAAATTTAAGAATAAATTGAAGGATTTTTTTATCTATATTTGATGTCAAAATTTTTCCTTTCTTATTAGAGAGGGTGATACACTTTTTATACACTTGGGATGGGTATAGCCTCATCTCTAAGGCAAAGTTGAAATAACACTCAACATCTCGTTAGAGACAAAAAAAATTACAACATGAAAGATTCCCAAATAAGGCTTGTTGAAGGCATTGCCTATGAGGTGGAAGCTATAAATGGTGGTACTTGTACACTCATGACTTTTTTAGCTATTTTAGTTGCAAATGAAATCATTTCCACTATAAATGAATTTCTTTTCATAGTGTGGGATGCCATTAATGGGATTGTTACAAGTAGAATATAAGCCATAGTTGGACAAACGATTGCAACTATAATTGTAGATGGGGTGACCATAGATGTCATGGCCTACTTGTTCACCTTATTTTAGAGGTAGAGAGTATGGGTAGCTTTGAAGTAAATTTACACTACCTGGAAGTCCAATAGGGGTATTTTGAAAAGTTGAGGAATCTTATCTATCATCTTTATGTGTATGTTTATAGATGCCCCAAGCACTACATAAATGGTTTCTGCACTAAGAAACGTAAATCTATCAAAACTCAATACTTGTTTCACTTCATCTACTATTTTATAGATAGATCCCTCAACTTCTACTCTAAAGCTATTGGTATCTATGTAGAGCAGGTCTAAAAAAATGGATCTATGTACCAAATATCTCTATGGAGTGACTGCATTATTGATCCTTGTTTCTCTTAAAATAGATATAACTTGCCTCTACTAGCTGATCAACTATATGATGAAAGACTTCATGTCTTGGTGACATTCAAGTAATTCATATCTCTTAGTAGTTATGTAGTTCTATGTCCAAGTAGCATCATGGTTTGATATCAGATTAAAATGAGCATAAGATTTGTTGCTATTTAATTTACTCAAAACATGTAGTTTAGCCTCAATTTTCTTCATCTTCTTTGCCTTTGGATATAAATCTCCCTATCAGGGTTGTAACTTCCCTTTTATATCTCTAGTTAATTTGATGATATTGTATAGCTTCCTGACCATCCCCTATACATTTTCAATGATGTCTACCAAGGGTTGTATGGTCATTATTACTTTTAATTCTTCAATGGATCAATCATATCCTTTGAATATTTACTTGATCATCCCATATATAATCCATAAAGGTAAAGTGTCCTCTTAGGGTAGAGAGATCACATTAGAGGGATGTACTTTTCTCCACTTGGATAGAGATAAGATTTCTTCCCTTTGTTCCTATTCCACCTCTTACCCTTTTACAAATAGGGCCTTCCTTTTGAACCTTCTCATGATCTTCATCTCCTTGTCAAAATGGAACTTGACCACTAGTTACTCAATGACTACTACGATTCCCCTACCCTCTTTTATAGTTGTAAATTTTGTAGCCATTTTGGTATGTTTAAGGTTATTGACTACCTAGTGCAATTTGTAGGCTATATTGGAGTGGAGGATTAAGGTTTGATCATAGGGATAATGGGATTAGGAGAAGAGGTCTTATTTATGAGAAAAGGGGTGTTCACCTCCAACTAGTGACCTTTTTAGGGGGCATTGTATCCAAAATGAGCTACCCCTTTTCTAGATCCTTTTGGGTGGTCACCACAAAATTATAAATGTGAGTAGGCTGGGTTAGTAGCATCCCTATTTGGGTGGATGGTTTAGATGGAGAAATAGGTGAAGCCAAAATGGAGGTAAAAACTAGGCTCTCAAATGGGACTCATTTTTGTAGTTGGGGAGGGTTAGTTGTGCTGAAGTAGAAGTATGTGGAGGGATTACTGAGGAAATTTTCTAAATACTTAGTAGCTATGGAAAATGTGAGGCCAACAGTAGTGGTAGTAGGAAAATTATGGAGTGGACTAACTTGAATCTCATTCAAAGAATTTAAATATTGAGAGGGAACTATAATATTGGTTGTCATTATAGTACAAAATATAGAAGTTGAGAGCAAATAATAGTGGGCTAAGGTGATTAAATGTTGCACAAAATAAACTAGGGGAACTGTTTCAGCTATTGTCAATGTTGTTTATCAGGATGAAAGACCTTGAGACACTTTCATTGATTATCCACTTATAGAAACTAGGGGTCTCAAATCTGCTTCATCCTTGGTGTCTCTCTCTTTTAGAAGTATGTTAGTGGAAACTAAACTAGTCCATAAAATATTTATATCTCCTGATTGGGTCTCTTCTTCTTCAAGCCATTCTTCCTTAGGATCACTCTCAGTAGTCTCATTGATAGATACTAACGGTGATGTCTTATATTCACCTTCAAATTATCTTTCATCTAAGGGAAATTTATTCAATTCCTCATCATTTTACAATACCTAGATGGGTTCTATTATTTTATAACCATTCCCTCCCTTCAAGCATCCCCCTGATCCCTCATTAGATGCCTCTTGGATACATGCACATTATGGTGCTAATGGAGGAGTCTTGGGCTTATATTTGTATACAATAGGGTCCATGTTGGTGTTATACCTATTTTTCACACCCCTCAATTTTCTAAAAACTAATACTCCTTATTCCATAAAGATGACCCAATCATAAAATTTAAAATTGTTTCGTGGACCTAGTCAATTAGTAGTATATCTAAATGTATATTTTTAATTATATAAGTTGATGATGATTGGTTTCTTAATCTATATTTATATTTTAATTTATTTCTAAAGCATAAATGGATGAATGAATAAAATATGCATATGTATTTATCAAAGATTAATATTTGTGATCAGTCATATTGTTTCTCAGTTGATTCATGATTAGATTACAATGTGGCATTTTCAATTTAAAATTGTGACACTTTATATGGTTGAAAGCATTATATGATTATCATGATGAATTCAGATATCTAAAATGATCTTAAACTAAGTATTTTATATGGATTTATCATTAAAAAAATAACCAAATCCATTTTTAATTCATAGTTCAAACAGATTGTGATAATTAATTTTATATTTACAATGGCAATGTGCAACATGGTTCGAGCCAGATGGACATGGTATATTTATTGTTTATAATGGTTTTCCTACTAGTTTATTTCCAATTGTAAGTATATAAATTGATTCTCATGATTGTTATAGTTTGAAAAGTAATATATTTTTTATATTATCAAACCAAGTACATCATTTGATTTACTATTAATTTCAAAGTTTGACCACAAGCTTTATATGGATTTACTAACATCTTTCATCCCAAGCTTAGTTTCAAGTATAATTGATATGGTTTTAGGTTGGATTGATATTTTAATCCTAAACTATTTCCAAAAGGATACTAAATATTGTAAGGGCTTTTAATTTTTGGTCACAAATTCTCCATTATACAAAGGGTCCTAATTCAAACATTATATATCCTGAGTTTTAAAGTGATATGACTAAGTCTTTTGTGTATCCTAATTATCTTGAGGATTATTATTTTCAAAGTTTAATGTCTATTTCTCAAGGCATAACATTTTGAAGGGTGATGTATTTTAGTTGAATTGGTAATTCATGACTCATAAATGATATGGTTGGCACATTGAGTTGGTAGTCAATTTGGTGGGTTTCATGGCATGTTAAGCTAGTAAAGTGAGATCATTTAATGGATCGTGGGACTTTAGTGCTAGGCATACATGCCTCATTTGATAGAGATTAGTAAAGGGTTTAGAAATTATTTTGGCAGTCACTAAATTTGATAGTATAGCTAACAAGGTTGATCTGATGCCAAATGCTTATCTTTATATTAATGAACCAATGGTGATTGGGTATGTAAACATGATAGTTCTGTAAAGGAGCTTTGCTTACAAATATCAAAATTTTCATTATTTTTATCATTTTATGAAGCTTTCTCATGGAAATGACACTCTATCAAATTGGATTTTAGAGTTACAGATAAAATTTGTGAGAGGAAAGTTGTAAATAAATGCACACATGTATTCCACTAACAAGATAAAAGAGTTTTGAAGTCTTTTTTTTTAATGGTTTTCTATTTGCATGGAAAATATTGGTTTTTGGTTTGCATATTGATAAGTTTTGATAAGCTATCTATCTAAATTTATGCATGTTTTTATTGTAAAGATAAGGCTTACATTTTAGTGTTAAATATATCATTTCTTTGTATACATATCGATAAGAAATTGTTTTAGTTATGATATAATCTTGATGGATGATGAGATAAAAGACATGTTGGTTTTTGGTTTGACCATGGTATTTTGAGAATTTTGGAGGCATTTCTTGTCTATAAATGCATACTGGTTTGGATTTCTATGAGTAATATATTCAATGGTCTTCCAAACCTACACTTTATAGTTTCAAGAACTCCATTAAGAGTTTGGGTTTTTGTAAAAATGAACTCTGTGTGTTTTGTGTTATGAATATTTTTAAGGGTTTAAATTGTTTATGTTCATCATTTCACAAAGAAGTTTTTTTGAAATTTATTTGAATATGTAGATGTGATTCTATAGTGATGTTTTTTTTAATATTTTAACATTTAAAAGATATAATTTTCATGCATATCAATTTCAGTTTTGAATCTGGGTTTTAGAAGAATTGTTTTTTTTGCATGGCTATGTCATTGAAATATAACATGCTGAACTTTAGAAATAAAGGAAGTTAGTTTTTGGATTTTCACATCATCTTTGGGTTTTGAGGGTTTTGTTATATTGAAATGATTAGGTGTTTTCATATATTGAGTCTAGAAGTTTTGTGCATGTTTACTATTTCATTAATGATGATTGAGTGTTTTAGTATATTGAGTGCATATGTTTTGTGCATGTTTATGGTTTCATTAATGATGAAATATCAGAAAGTTAGATTAATTTTTTTCCTAAGTATAATGTGTTGAAATTTTGTGAAAATATTTTAATGGATAGTCTTAATTTCCTGATACAAAAATATAATTATGGGTTTTTTTTCAAATTATTATAAATGAATGAACATGGAAAATGTTTCCTTTACAAACTAGAACAAGTTGTTTCTTAGTTTCAAGTTTCCACTGCTTGAATATTTTACAAGGAATTTTTTGTTTGAAATAAATTGGTTTATGTTTTTTATCCTTATTGCAAAGTTGTGTTAGGGTTTGATATGAGATGATGTTCAGGTAGTTAACAGTGATAGGAAAATTCTAGTAGAATCTATTTGTGAGATATTATTAAGGTTTCATATTGAAATTTTCTAAGACAATATGATTTTGATATTTTTATAAGTCATAATTTGATATTCAAATTGAATTATGATTGTGAAATATATGTTATTATTCAAGTTTTATTTTGATAAAGTTTTTTGATGGTATAGTTTCTTGGTCAACAGATGGAAAGATATGTGGTTTCTAGTTGAGAGATAATTATCATGAATAGAACCTTGTGGAAATCTTATTTTCAATTATTTGAAATGGTTTAGTTTATATTCTTAGATAATGTTGATATAGTGAATAGAAAATCATGAAAATATGTCTAAATATTTTTAAAATAAAGCTATGATAATATAATTTTATTTTAAAGTTTCAGTTGGTTTTTAAAGGATATTTTGATGAAATCAAAATAGAATATTGTGAGGATAGTTTACAGACTTGGAACAATTCATTTTAGTTTAAGTAAATAGACAAGTCAGATATTTTTATTAATAATTGATTTTATAAGTGACTATGTGTTTGATATATAGAAATGTAGTGGTTAATTTTATTTCATATTTGATTCATATATGTTCATTTATATCATAAATAATCAAATTTGAATATATTTCATATTTTATATAAGATTTTTGGATGGGATCAACCTAGATCAAGTAGATATAATGATTCATGCCACTAAAGTTTGGGGATGAAATCAAACTTTAGAAATATATTAGAGATTATGTGACTATGTGTTTGATATATAGAAATATAGTGGTTATTTTATAAGTTGGGGATGAAATCAAACTTTTGGTGGCATGAATCAATAGAAATAAAATAGAGAATTCCTAATGGGAGGTTTCAAGGCTAGGATATTTGACCCAAGGAATGCTAATATGGGAGCTATAATTTCAATTCACTTTGATACAATAAATCCTAAGTTCTTGAATGTTTTAAACAATTTACCCTTTAACCCTATAAACCATAGGGGTGGTAGATGATTTTATGACTATTGATTTCTATCCCAATCCCATTCCCATAGTAGTTCTCACCACTTGTAGAATAATACACATTAATTACCAGTTTAGTCACCTATCCTAAAAATAATTTGTCATGTTAATTAGCCACAGCATATTAATGAGGCCACTCAACTAGACAATGAAATAGCTCATGCCAATAACATTGTCAATATTGCCCTTCCTTATTTTCCTAATGAACCCTCACCATCTAAGAGAGATCCTATTTCGGGTGAAAAAATTTAAGTATGAAGGAACCTATTTTAGGTTGTAGGAAATGCAGTCTAGAAGTTCATCCAACTACTTCAGAAAAATAATGACATAGCCAGAATGATATATACACTGTAGTTGAGGTTAGAGTTCTCAAGAAGATTAAGTTAGAGGTGGATGATACCAAAAGTGATTCAAGAATGAAAATGGTTTATCTTCAAGCAATTGGAATGAAATACAATGAGTAATTGACATCTTTTCTGATTTGATGATTATTGGATGTTATCAAGATAAAATTTTATTTAATCAGTTGAACATTAAGTTGTTGAAACTTAAGTACTTTTAGATTTGATACTTTGATTTTTAGATTTTGATATTATTGTCATGATGTTTTAAAAGAATAATAGACTTTAATTTTTATATATATATAATATTCCTAAGTAATTTAAAAAAATATACATTATGGTATTAATATAAATAATAATCTCATTAACTTTGATTTATCTATTTATTTATTGAAATATGTTATTCTATTTTATTATTAATTGATTAGGGTCTCCACTCATTACGAACTACCAAGTCTATAATCAATTTTTTATCCATTAAAGAATTTTAGGTCTTAAATAACCTTAACTAATAACTATCTATATTAATTGACTTTTTAAAAAATTAGGTAAGTTAAACTAGTAGCTAATGAATGTTAATTAAAACTTCTTTTTTCAACAAATTTTGAAGCATAAAAGGAGATCAAGGGTTCACTTGAAGAGGAGTCACAAAATAGGTATTGAAGACTTATACATTATGAATTCAATCAATTATCTCTCTCTCTCTCTCTCTCTCTCTCTCTCTCTCTCTCTCTCTCTCTCTCTCTCTCTCTCTCTCTCTCTCTCTCTCTCTCTCTCTCTCTCTCTCTCTCTCTCTCTCTCTGCAACTTCTCTAACATATCATGAATTTTGTGGATAGACCAAATGGTACTTTATATGATGGTTGAGTAAATTACTTAAGCAGTGTAGGTACATCTAGTTTTATATTGTTATTTATAATAAATTATTTAAATTTTTTCAAGTGTAACATTTTTTTATGATTGCTTCTTGTAGTTGTATGTGCAGAATCTAAGTATTCAACCCAGATAATGATAAAAAATTCATTGTTTGTGATATTTAATTGACCTATTTTATTGTAAAAGTTGTCTCTAAAAATGTTTTGTAAACAAATATGTTGGTTTCTCAAATAAAATTGATCTATTTTACTAAGATGACTCTCTCTATTGAGACTCACATTTTTAAATCTATATTGTACTTTATATTGACTTTAACTTTAACTTAATTTAATCTAATTTATTTTTTATTTTTCTTTTAATTTTAATGTATTTTTCTTTAGCCTATGTTTTCTTTTTGTTCTTTTTTATTTTTCTTTTTAATTAGTTTCTTCTATTAGTCTCTTTTATTTAGTTTCTTATAGTTAGACTTAATAAGATTTTGGATTAGTTAGTTTATAGATTTAGCTTAGATTTATATTTTTTTAGTTTGTTAGACTTAATTAAATTATATTTGTTTATTAATTTAAGCATAATACTTTATTTCTTTAAGTAGTTTATTATTACTTTCTTAGTCTTGTTGCTATCTTGTTTTTTCTTATCCAAATTGTTCTTTTTTAGTTTGTTAGTTGTTGTTTGTTTGTGTATCTTGTGTGTTGAGTTATTCTTCATTGTTTAATTTATACAAGTTTTATTCATCTTTGATTTATTTTAATTCTATTCACTTGGATTTATGATTTATTATCTTTGTGTTATTTGGAAGTTATTATAACAAAAGCAAGATATTAATTTGAAATATATTATATTTCAATCAGATTTTACTCCTTCAAGAAATTTATTATTCATAGACCTTCTTTGTCAGATACGATAGATTGTACATTCATAGCTGAAATGATTCATTATTTGATAAAGTGTATTTCTGAAATTATAATGGAATGCATTATATTCAATAACTTATTTATTATTTCCTAGAACATTTAAAAAACCCCTCACATCTTTAGGATCATAATTAAACCTTTAAAACCCTACTATTAAAATTGTACAATTTCAACATTACCTTCATATTAAGTGAAAGGGTTGATTAGTTGATGGTATAATTTTCATCGTCAACAAATTTGGTGACTCCACTAAGGAAATGTTTAGGGAACTTATGTATTTAGAGTTGTGTTTTCTTCTTACTCATGGGACTTGGGAGAATAACCTCCTATTATCCAACATAGAATTGATATTATTGATTATCAAGATAATGTTACTTTTAATTTAACATGTTATGCAAGGTATAATCATCCTCCTAATCTTAAATATGTTATTCAAGTAACAAATAAAGAAGAAGAAATTCTAGAGTTTGATATAGATTAGTTTTCTAATCTTACTCATGAGACTTAACAAGACATTTTAAATATAAGTAGACAAGTTAAGGAAGATAGAGCTATACTCTTAGCTACTAATCTTAGGTCTATGATTTGTTTATTTTCTGATTCTTTTCCTTTTAATTATCTAATTTTTCCCTCTGAATCTACTACTATAAATATGTAATTAAATCAAGTTGATTAAGTTCAAAAAAATTAGTGAATTCAACTAGAGGAGACTGTTGAAGCTTCTAATATAAGATCAAGAAAAAGAAAGAATACAAGAGTTGATTCACAAACTAAAAATTAATAGAGATCAAAATTATCTCATTGAAGATGAAGTCGATTCTAAAGTTGAAGGATAACAACAAATAGCTATAAATCTATGGATTTTTGTAAATATAATTAATATTGGAAATCATTCAAGTAAATTACCTTCCCTAAAAGGATTAAATATAATAATATTTTTTGAAGCTCCTAGAGAATCTTGGGAACATCATTTAGAAGCATTTAGGTTAATTTGTGTTACTCTTGGTATAAAAAATGAAAATATTTATTTTAGAGTTTTTTCCCAAACACTTGAAGGGAAGTCTTACTAAACATTTATTAGTTTACCTGCTAGAGTTATCAACACATGAAAAAATATTTAAGAATGGCTAGAGTTATCTTTTGGGAAAGCTAAAGAATATTTCGACCTAGTCAATGACCTTGTGAATTTTTATCTAGATCCAATTGAGACCATTTATAATTTTATTACCATATTTACTAAGTTACTTCAAAATATCATGTGATATCTTAGACCTTCTAAGAAGTTATCTAGACTTTACTCTTGTAGTGCTTTACCCTTAAAGTATGAAATATCTTTAGAGGATAAAGATATTATAGAATATAATGACACTATAAGATTTTGTACTAAATATGAAAATAAACTTAAATTTATTATGTTTTAGGATAGGTCTTTGATAGGTCTAAATTTAGATAATGTATAAATTTTAAAATCCATTCAAAGTATAGGAAATAAACTGGGCATTTTTAAAAGGCAATTAAATGATAAACCTTCTTCATCTAATAGAAATAATACTGAAAGTAAAAAAAATAGAAATAAACTATTAATGAAATGTTTATGAATTGGATCAGGATTCAAATTCTTGTATTATTGTAGACAAGTTTAAAAAAATTCTTCAAAGGAAGGATCTTATATCTGAAGATCTCATTGACAATATAAACATCTGTGCTTTTTATGATCCTTTAGAAAATGAAAGTGATTATGTTATTACTACTAAAATAAAGATTATAACTCTTATAAAAATTAAAAAATAACAAATAATGATTCTTTCTATAATGATAAAAGTAAAATAATTCAAAGCAATGCTTCAAGTAGTTTAGTTGATAACTCTTCTCAAAATATTCCTTTATCAATGGGTTATAAAAATAGTCAATATAAGATTTATAAGCCTAATTTTTTTTGACAATATGACACTAAAACTTACAATATAATTGATTATTTATCTATAATTAAAGCTATATTGTAATTATTAAAAGAAGATAGTCTTTTAAGATAACTAGATAAAATTAATGAAGGAGTTAAAAATACTAAAATTAACATAGGCTTACAAAAAGAAGATGGTAATGAACAATCAACTATTTTCAATCAAAGTTTTGATCCTCCTATCGACTATATACCTCCTTTTTATGTTTTGTTTAAAATTTCTAATAAATTAATCCATACGTGTATCTTATATATGGGTTCTTTACATAATATAATGCTTAAATTTAATGCACATTTATTTAGCAATTTTGGAATCTTTGTGTATTATTTATAATTTAGTTAAAAGGTTTGAGTAGTAAAATAAGTAAATAAATATGTAATTATCAATCTATTAATTTTTGAAATTTGATTACAATTTTGAATTTTATAAAAATAGTAATAAGGAAAAGAAAATAAGACTTAGCTAGAAACTAATTGATCTAACTGAAATAGAGGCTAGAATTTAGTATGAGAGACTAGAACACTATCACAAATTGAGATATGAATTCATTTTATGATTGGATAGGAGTGCCAAAACTAGATAGGAGTTGCATTAGTGATGTAGTTAACATTTTCCACGATTGTCCTAAGGATCTAATCTTTCTATGTTTTATTCACCAAGTCTGTCTACCCTTATCTATGAAGTTTTGGTAGTTACAAGTATGTAGATCTCCCTATAGAATAGATTTTATATTCAAACCCTTTCTTCCATTATGATTTGACTAATTTTGAAAAAGAGTAGGGAGGGGGGTTTAGTGTGTGTAATATTCACTAGATATTGATATACATCCCTTGTGTGGGCATGCTAACTACATACCAATACTTCAAATAATGATCAAGTGATATGTAGTTCTCTCACTTGATGTGTTTTGTGTAGTTGTGTGTATGAAGATATAGAGTGATAAAATGGATGTTCTTGAGGTGGGTAGGGACTGGTGAAAGGATCTGAATAAGCCTTTAAGTGTGTTGGTTGGTTGTATGTAGAGAATAAGGAAGATTGCTTGAGTTGTCTTGCTTGTATTCTTTCTTTCTTACTGATAATTTCTAGCCCTTTCTATATGATCTTTGAATGGGCTTTTATGGGGATCTATTGGTCATGGATTGAATGTAATTACATTAGGCTGATAGGGATAAGGCTAGGAAACTATAATAAATTGATCATTGGGGCCAAAAATGGACTTGGACAATAGTACCAAAAGCAAATAGGAGTGGTAATGATGTTATAATCCTAGTGTGGCACTATTTTCCTAAGTAGATGGGACTTGGGGAAATGAATTAGTCATGGAGAAAGGGTTTAGCTTAGCTTGGATCAAGTATATAAGGATACAGATGATTGGGAATTAGTGAAAAGATGCCTTTAAGGGTCATGAGAGAAAAGAAGAGGGACCTAAGGGTTAGGTATTATTATCCATGCTCAAGTTGCCAATTTTTGCATTTTATATTACTACATTTTCCCTGCACCCCCCCCCCCCCGCATCGCTTTACTAGTGATGTAGCAAAGAAAAATACTAGGATAAAGGAAATATGTAAAGTGTACCTAATCTTACATATAAATAGTGAAGTTCATGAAGCTGTGTGATGTTAGGTGTGCATAGAGAGAGCACATTGTGAAGTATGAAACTATAAAAGAAAATAAATAGTGGATAAGTTCTTACTAGATGTTTTATGTCTAAAATAAGAATGTACAAATTTGGGTAAGAGAGAAAGAGGAAGAGAAAAGAATGAATACACCTCATTGAGTATGAGGACCATATAAAACCTATTATGATGATGAGTGATGCTAAGTAATGTTGAGTAATGCTAGATGATCCTATATTAAGAGTAATATCATGAATGGAGCTAAGAGCTCAATTTCTCAAAAGTGGATTAATAATGCAAAGGCTAGACCTTTATCTCTATTCTCACCCACTAAATGAAGATAGGTGATCATGTGTTTCCTAATTAATGTTTGGACTATATATCCAATCCCTCTAGATAGGTGCCTCAATAATACAAAGGCAAGCTAATCCTTTATCTCCATCATTACCCCATGAACTGAAGCTATAAATTGATACTGATATAAAATTTGTCATATGAGATGGTTCCCAAATCCCATGAATTTATGGTGATCCAAAAATGTTGGTATGGATAGCCAAATGTATGTTAAAAACTACGCCATTTTTGGTCACTCCAAAAGATGGAGATTAAGATTGTATGTAAGCCACTCTGAAATTAGTGTGTTATGCTTATATTAAAGCCACTTTGGAACTTAGGATTGTATGAAATCCATTCAAAAATGTTGCTAACCATCTGTAAATAGAATAAGGCATGCAAATATTGAGAATGCTTGGGTAATGCTGAAATCAAAAAGAAAAGAAAACAAATGTGTCACATACATTGCCCCCAATCAATGGTGTCCAAAACATGGATTTTGATATGAAATTTATATCAAATATTGTATCTAAACTAGAAGTGGGATTCATCATATTGTGCATGATGCTGCCTATATCTAGATTTTTTGAGAAAAAGCATAATAACAACTAAATATTTTAAATTGGTCTAACTGTGCAAAATTATAGCTTAACCTACTTTTATCCTTTCTTCTAGAAAGTCTAGTTTTTCTATTATTTAGATAGGAGCACCAAAAATGTATAGTAGTGACATTGACATTGTAGTCCAATATTGAATGCTATTATCATAGGCCAAATATGGTAAATGTTCTAGTTCGGTCACTATCTTCCTGGTCTATTCTGATTGGTTTGATGTCTGGTTATTATTATAGGTATTCTAAATGCTATTATTTTGACCATTAGGAGTTATGATCTCTATGAAAAAAATCCTATTTCTTTCCCCATATTTTAAGGGTAGGAATGAATACCTTGTAATGATTGCCATCAGAAGAAAGATCCCTATAAATATGTTATGCTAAAAAGATACATGATATAATAATGATAATCAACAATATATCTCAAGATATAGAATGGTTTGTATTGAGAGATTATTAGGTCAACAGGGGTATGGCTATATGGATATAACAATGTAATAACATGTGCAATGTACTAAACTAGAAATGAAATTATTATTAGTTATTAGTTGTTAGTTGGTAGCAGGTAGTTATTATGTAGGGATGTAACATGATGTTCTTCATGGCACTTAAGAAATAAATAATAATGCATGATGTTGATCATGGAATTGCTAACAATGAGAAGGATACAATAAACAAGCACACAAAGAAAGAAATAAAAAAAATACAAGGGTGGTCAAGGGGCCAAGCAATTAAGAGACATGGGCATATGTCACTCAAACTAGAAAGTAAGCATACAAGGCATATTTAAATTCTACATACACATATAATTATAATAATCAAGGTTGGCATGGAAGCCATAATAACATATAAGAGTATAGCCAAAGGAAATTAGAAAATGTCCTACGGCATACACAAGATATAGAAGAAAAGGGTATTTTTGAATATCCTTAGGAAAATACAAGAGGTAATCAGGAACTAAGAAGTAAAATCATATCTAGCTAGGCAAAGCAAGAAAGAAAATCATGTAATAATAGGAAATACAATCACATCTAACTCTTAAAAGCAAGAGGGAAAGTATGTAGGACATGTTAGTACAAGACTAAGTATATACTAATGAATACACAAGCACTATATACTAGTGAGATATCAATATAGTAATCTATCTAAGCTAGTAAATAATGTAAATCAACATGATAAATAGAGTGTGTTGTGTAGGAATGACATAACCTAGATGGTGTAGTCATACAGAAGATGCCCCCAATGGGTATGTATATTTATGTATGTTTCGATGTAGAAGTAGGATTCCCCCTAAATGGGTAGAGTAAAGAAATAAAAGAGTTGCATGTCACTGGACACACTTAAAGAAGATCAAGTGAAGCATCGTAATGTAGATAAATTGACAAATAATAGCATAGAACAATAAATGTAAGTCTAACATGATAGTAGAAATGTAAATCATGGATGATGCACATAATCAAATTTTTTTTGGTTCTTTTGAATTTTTTGCATGTTTTTATATTTAAAACTATTTGAATGTTTTTTGTATTTTTGATATTTTTAATTGTTTGAAAATTTTTGAGAATTTAAAGCTATGTACAATAAATCATATGAAGACCATGTATAAAAAATACTGAGATACTATGTACAAGTAATTTGAAAAGAGATTATTTACAAGTAAGATGGGAAATGATGATCCTAATTGATGAGTCCCATGGGAGACTCCCTATCATGGTGTTTTATATCAAGGAGAGGAATTATGAATGATCATGAAACATGATAGAAATGTTGAGACTGTGGTTCTAAAAATTATATATGCTATAAATGCTTTGAAATATCTAAATTATAAAACAATTGTGGATCACCCTATAACTCTGAGAAGTACATGCAACTATAATTCTCTTAAGGACCTATCTAGTAGTATGAGAAGCTATTTGAACATATACTCTGTGAGTAGATATATAAGATCTCAATGATATTGACCTCAGTGTGAACATTTTAACTAGAAGCTATCTAGAATCCTAAAGTTGTAAAGGTGTATGAACTCTCTGTGCTAGTCATATATGCCTCAACTATGTCTGAGTTAGAACTAGAGGAGGAATTATAACTAGTGGCAAAACTAAAATTGGTGGCAAAACTAAAATTAGCAGTTGTAAAGTAGAAGATAGCTATGAAGTGGGGAGTGGTAACTCATATGGAACTCTACCAACTATAACAACCTAAATTAATATGAATTAATTTCATGTATCAGTGAATTGCAATAGGTAATTCTCAAAGTTTTCAAATCCATGGTCAACCATGTAGCATGTCAAAAACTCCTACAATAAAAACTATATTGAATGGAGTGGCCACATGTGTTAGTCCAACCTATAGAGGAAGTACAATCTCACCCAATGAAATCTATATGTGCCCATTTAATCCACTAATAACTATGTTCATTAGGGTAATATCCTACTCTTAATATCCTAAATACTATAATAATATCATAGTGCACATGTTCAAACTAAATATATTGTCTATGAGAACACTATGAATAAGATTATTATAAATGTAAGCTATAATAAAGAGTTCATGATAATCCTAATCATCCTCGACTATCTCCTACTCTGAGAAGGAGATGAAATGTCTAGCTAAAACTTCAGAATTGTATACACCAATCATGTTTCTCAAAGTATGTGTCTCAACTAAAGGTGCCTTGTATGTATCTAGTCGGGAATGTGTATGATATGGATGGTAAACCCATTATGTGTCCCCCACCTCTTCTTTATAGTATTGTGGGAAGAGATCTAAGAATATTTTCAAAGATTTATCCTATGTTTGCTTTGCTTGAGGAGGTTGAATTGAAATATGAAGATCAATATGATTACTATCTATCAAATCCAGTATCTTGTGTCTCAAACTGATGCATCTATTTATTATATGGCTTTGTGCCTTATAAAAATAAAAAATTTCATGCTAATCATATCCATATAGAAGAGGCTTTTTTGGTTTAAGTTCTCGAATAGGAGGGAGACATATGATGTTACATTCTAATAGTTACTATAAAAATATAGCTAGAGAAACTGGTAGATTGGTGAAGGTTCACTAAGGAGGTGCTGATAAAACCACTCACTAAGGGGGATCGAAAGCTCTATTAATTGTTAGTTGATTCTGACTCTTGTTATGATTGACCTTGAATTTGTATGGGAATTTTCTATTACTCTTATTTATTGTGTCTAAGATACGTGTGTACTTGAGTTTTCCCATTAAAATTAGTTTGACTTCTCAATCCTTTAGTGTGTGAAAGACTTTAGTGAAGGAAGAGAATGTTTTTAACATGATTGATTCATGAAAAGTTGGTAGAAGAATATATTTGAAGAGATCTTGTAACTCTTAATTGGCTATGGGACTAGTCATTTTTACCAAAATAGTCTTATATCAGAGAACATAATATATGAGATGCTCATTTGAACTTTGTTTCTATTATGCAACTTGGGCATATAAAACCTTATCATCAATGTTAATGCTAAAATGTTTTAAGAACATGTTGGCCAAAGAATTGAATGCATTTATCAAATAATTAAGTAGATTATAGAACCATTTTAAAGCATAATCCTTTAGGCTCCATGGAAATAACTTGGTAAATAGTCAATCATTTGGTACATAATCTAAGCATGCTGCATGAAAAGTTCTTAAATGTGTTTCTAGATCACCCTTTCCATCATATAGATTAATCTTGGGTTGAACAAAACCTTGTGCCAATGGTGTATGCAATAGAACAAAAGAATCCAAATCTTGCATAGGTCTAGAGGCACTTTGCTCAAGATGTAACACCTTTGATTGAAGAGATTTTATCTCTTGCACATGGGATACCATATCAAGACACAAAGATGTACTAGTTATAGCTGATGCAATAGAGGTAGGTTGGGCTACTATACGGTGTTGTTGAGACATAGTTTCTCCCATAGTGTCATTTGTAATTGGTTGCTCTGTGGGAATGAAAGATTTAATTTTCTTAGAATCTATTATTTCTATGATAGATTGTAAGATAAGATTATGATCTCAAGGTTGGTCCTAGAGTCCTTATCAAAAACTTTGTATGATCAAATATTTGTTCATGACAACTTCATCATCAACAATTGGTATAAGTGGATCAGTAGTTCAATGTGGTGGAGCATGAGTATCATTGTGTACATCATCATTGTTGTTTTCATACTATTTATTATTAGAGTTATCTTTATTGAAATTAGTGTAATCTAGATGTGTAGAATCTATAACAAAAACCTACGTTGGTTATCTATCCATGGTATATGGTCAAGTTATGAGAATCTGGGTGAATTTAGGAAGATTGTCTCTAAGTCTTACACTTTGTCTTGAAGGAAGAGATGTAATAAACTTGGGTGGCATAAGGAAAACAAATAGGATAATAGTGGAAAATATTAAATGAATATAATATAAATAAGGAAATGAAATACGCATAAAAAGGATACAAGGTTCACACACATGTAAGGTGATACCTCAAAAAACAAATAGGAATTAGCACATGTTACTAGGGTTTGAAAGATAATTTTTTGAACAATTTACTATCAAAATTTGAAATTGAAAGTGAATTTTTTGAGTTAGATATGTATGTAAAAAATCAAAATTTTATTGGCAAATTAGTGATTTGATAGGACCTAGTAGATGCCACTAGGGCTTTGAAAAATATTTTTTTTTCAAAATTACTATTGAAATTTGAAATTTGAATGGATTTTTTGAGTTAAATATGCTAGTAAAAATTTAGAAAATGATTGGAAAATTATTTAAAAACTACTGGGACCTAGTATGGGAAACTATGGCTTGAAATAAAATTATTTTAAAATTACTACAAAATTTTAAAATTTAATGCTCATTTTATATTTTATTATGTGGGTAAAAAATAAAAATAATTAGGAAAAATCAATAAGAAATTTGTCATAGGGTTTCTAGGGTTTTTATATGCAAATGAAGTAAGTCGAATTCACTGAATGATTTAACAATTTTAGGAATATTTGTGTATTAATCCTAATTTAGTTAAAGGGTTTGAGTAGTAAAATTAGTAAATAAATATGTAAATATTAATCTACTAATTTATGAAATTTGATTGTAATTCAAACTTTTCTAAACATAGTAATAAAGGGAATATAATAAGACTTAGTTGGAAACTGATTGATCTAACTGAGACAAAGGCTAGAATTCACTATGTAGGACTAAGACACTATCAAAAATTAATATCTAACATTTTTTTTGTGATTGGACAAGAGTGATGGAAATAGATAGGAGTGTCACCAATGCTATAGTCCACCTTTACCACTATTATCTTGAGGATATAAGCTTTTTGGGTTTTGTTCATTAGGTCTATGTGACCTTGTCCATAAATTTTTGGTAACTGGAAGTATATAGAGATATTTAATTATCCTTTGACCAATTTTTAGCAAGAGGGTTAGGGTTAGAGTGTGTAATATTCACTAAATGTGGATCCACACTCCTTATGTGGGCATGCTGCCTACATACCAATACTCTAAAGAGGGATCAAGCTAGATGTAATTCTCCCACTTGAAGTGACTTATTTAATTGTGTGTGAAGATATTAAATAATATAATAGATATTATTGAGGTGGCTATATACAGGTGTAAGGATTTGAATAAGCTTGTTATTATGTTAGCTAACTATATATAGATAATAGGGAAGATTTCTTGAGTAGTCTTGCTTGTATTCTTGATTATTTATAGATAATTTCCAACCCTTTTCAAACGATTTTTGAATGGGATTTTATAAGGATTTATTTTTCATGCATTCAATGTGCTCACATTATATCAACAAGGATAAATATGGAAAATGAGAAGAAATTGACCATTGGAGTCAAAAATAGACTTAGACAATAGCACTAAAAGCAAATAGGAGTGGCACCAATGTTATAGTCCTATTGTGACACTATTGTCTTGAGAATATAAGACTTGGTGGGATGGATTATTCGTGCAAAAAAGGATCTGGCTCAACTAGGATCAAGTTTGGAAGGCTACATATGATTGGAAATCATTGAAAAGATGCCTATATGGGTTATGAGAGCAAACAAGAGAGACATAAGGGTTGGATGTCATTATCAATGCTCAAGTTACCAATTTTAACATTTTATATGACTACACATATATATCATCCATATCTTATGAAATTAATAATAAGAAACTTAGTGGATTTGATTTTAGACAAACTAAAAGTTGCGCTAAGTTTCGAGAGATAGTCATTAAGATTGCTCAAGATAAAAAAATTAAATGCATGACTAATGTCCAAGTTTGAGACATTCATAGTAATTATGCTATGTTATTAGGAAGGGATTGGCCAAAAGAAATAGGTTCTTTTATTAGAAAGGACATCACATGGGTTCCTGTTAGTAATGAAATTACATTCATAAAAAGAGAAGATTGGTCTAGTACACCTATAGAGTCATCAAATTTTTCCATTATTTGTTATGTTGAGACATTAATTGGAACTTATGCATTGATAAATTTAGATAAAACAAAAAATCAACATGAATAATTATTTAAAAATTATATTATGGTCACTTTATATTTATAGAAATTATTCTCAACAAGGTAATGGTGCTAAAATTTACTTAATTTATTCTATCGGTAAAATATTTTGTTACGCTTACAAATTATCATTTCAAAACACTAATAATATATCAGAATTTGAAATATTATGTTTATATTTGGAAAATCCATTGAACTTAATATTAAACATTTAGAAGTCTTTGAATATTTTGAATTACTTAATAGAAAAGTTTGAAAAATTTATAAAACTAATCAAAATCATCTACATCGTTATACTCAAAAGGTTTGATATTTACTTGAACATTTTGATGCTTCAAATATTACTCATACTCTTAGGGAATATAATATTATAGATGATAAACTTGTTGTTTTTGCATCCAACCTAACTCTATGTGAGAGTGAACCAACCACATACTTCTTTTATGCTAAATGTTTTTGACCTAAAATGCCTAATTTTAGTGATAATTGGTCTATTTTTACTTGTGATGAATACATATATTATTTCATTAAAGCTAATTATTTTGATCATGATGATTACATATCAAATTATAGGGATTATTTGCAATTGAATACTAATAAATTTATTATTGATTTGGTAAGTTTAGAATATATGTTGATTTGGAAGAGCTTCCAAGAGGAATCATAGGTGAAACTATTCTTATCAATTTAGATACTAAAGAAGATCCTAAATATGTATATTTAAGAATTCAAGTTACTTTAAGTGAGCATGTAAAATTCATTTAGTTATTTAAAGAATTCAATGATATGTTTGCCTAGTCATATAAATATCATAAAGGTTATGATACTAATATTAGTAAACATGATATATCTATAAAACCTAGTATTAAATTTGTAAAACAAAAATTACAAAGAATTATCCCTATCTTATATGACACCATTAACAAAGAAATAAACAAAATGATTGATACTAGTTTCAATTTTCTTGAAAAATATTCTGAATGGATAGCTAATTTAGGACTGGTTAGGGAAAAAAATGGTGATATTAAATTGTGTGTTGATTTTAGAGATTTGAATAAAGCTAGAATTGAAGATAATTTTCTTCTATCAAGTATTGATTATATTTTGTAATAAGTTACATGATCAGAAATGATGTCATTATTAAATGGATTTTTTGGTTATAATCAGATTTTTATAAATCCTAAAGATAGACATAAGACTACTTTAATTATCGGTAGAACTTTTGCTTATAACAAAATGAATTTTTGATTATTGAATTTATGAGCTAATTTTCCAAGAACAATGCAAGTTTCATTCAATGACTATATTGACATTGTTATTTAGGTTTATCTTGATGATCTCATCATTTATTCATAAAGATGAAAAAAGCATTTATATCATTTTCATGAAGTTTTCACAAGATGTAGAAAGTATGGAATTTTTTTGAATATAAATAAATAAATTTTTGGTGTCACTAAAGATAAGTTATTAGGACATATTATTTTCAAGGATGGAATTTCTATAGATACTAAATGTATTAAATTTATTAGAGTTACCTCCTCCTAAAGATCAATCTAGTTTAAGATCTTTCTTTGGTAAAGTAAATTTTGTTAGAAAATTCATATCAGATTTTGATAATAAATTCAATCCTTAATAACAATTGCTTAAGAAAGATAAAATTTATACCTGGGATAAAGGTGTTGATTTAGCACTTAATAATGTTAGAGATGCCATTGCAAGTGTTCCAATAGTTGATAAATAAAATTTAAGAATAATGTTCCTTATTTATATTAATGGTACTGAAAAAGTAATTAGATCTATTATCACTCAAGTGTTTGAGAATAATTATGAAAAACCAATTGGTTATATGAGTCAATTTTTAAAAGATGTTGAAACTAGATAACCTCTTATTGAGAAATTTGTTTTCTCATTGGTTTTATTTTTGATTAAATTTTATTGTTTATTGATGGAAAACAAATTCTTTGTGCTATCTAATGTACATTTTTTATCTTATCTTTTGAAACAAATAACCATTTAAAAAAGGCTTGGTAAGTGGATATTATGAATTGAAAAACTTGATCTTGAATTTGAAAATTCAAATATAATTAAAGGTAATAAATTGTCGAAACATCTAGCTAAAAATGCTTCTTAAAATATCAACATTTTGGTCTTGTCAGTTGACGATAATTTAAATTCAAAGCCTCATTTAAAGACTATAATTTATTTTTATTTTTCTAAAAAATTTAAAGTTGGTCTAGAAAGGAATGAATGGGATTGTATGTTAGTTGAATATGATTGGTATCATGACATAGTCTTTTATTTTAAAAATCAAATCTATCCTAATAATTTTGATAAAAATCAAAATTATTCCTAACATTTAAAATCTTTATATTTTTGTTTACTAGAAAATTTTCTACTTTATCGAAATAGAGATGGATTTTTATTAAGATGCCTTACACATAATCAAACCCAAAAGTTTCCAAGAGGTTATCATGAAATAAATTATGGTGGACATTATTATATAAAAATCACTACTTATAATATCCTAAGAGTATGTTATTATTGGCCTACTCTACTTCAAGATCCTTATATGTTAGTACATTCTTATATCCCATGTCAATTATTTGTTGGTAAAGATAAGTTATATGCAATGCCTTTAAATCTTATAATATCTTAAAACCTTTTATTAAATGGGTCATTGACTTTATGTCAGATAGACATCCTCCTTGATCTAATGATCATAGGTATATATTAACAACAATAGTTTATTTTACTAAGTGGCATGAGGCCAAAAAACTTAAAAATTTTGTAACAGGTGAAGTGATCTCATTTTTGGAAAATTAGATTTTTCTAGATTTAGAGTTCTTTATGAAAACATTTTTTATAACATACCACTATTTGTTTCGAATGATTTTTTAATTTTTTTGAGAAAATACTCTATTATATCTATTTATTCATCAAAATAGTAACCTCAAGGTAATGGTCAATTTGAATGAATGAATAAAAACCTAATTTCAATCATGAAAAAATTAGTTTATGAAAATAAAAGGAATTGACATCTTAAATTTTTTTAAGCTATATGAATTGATAGAACTATTGTCAAGGTGATTATTCACCTTTTATTTTATCATATGGATTTGAGGTCATCTTACCAATATAACTTTAGATTTATTTAGTTAGAACTATTTTACAATATGTTATTGAAGATACAAATTTTCTGGAACAAATATTGCACGATATATAATTTTTGATGAATCTAAGGTAACAACATTATAAAAATTAGAAAAGGCTAAACAAAAATTGAAAATTTTTTTTGATAAGAATGTCTCGAATAAAAATTTTAAAGTTGGTGATCTAGTTTTGTATTGAGAAAAAGCTCATGAAGATCTTGATAAACCTCATAAATTTGATTCATTATTGCTTAGTACTGATAGAATTGCCACAATACATGAAAATAATGTTTTTCATTTAAAATATCATGAAGGAAATTGGTTATGTTACTTCGTTAATGTCCATCATTTAAAATTGTTTCATGATTATCTCCTTTTCAAAGTGATTTTTTTTCCTATTTTCCTTCTATTTTGTGCTTCTTTTTCTTTGTTGTATTTTTCTATTGTTTTCTTTTTTTGGTTTGTTTTGTCTAATTTCTGTTGTTACTTACTTTTACTTTTAAAAGGATCAATAAGTGTTTTAAATGGATGAATTTTATAATTATGAAGGAATAATGTGAATACATCAATTATTTATAGATATTACTCTTTATAAGTCTAGTTTTCTTTATATAAGAATAGTATATGTTAAATTGTAACTAGTTATTGAAGTAACACTTGATTTTTAGATATTATATTTAAGGCATTTGTATTAGTTTATGCATACAACCTAAATTTCCTTATTATATCATTCCATTTATTCTTTCCATGTTATCCAAACATTTCATCCCTTATTGAATTCATTATTAAAGGTGTTCATGCATAGCTACTTGAGAAATGATTTTCTTGGATTACACTCTCAAGATTATGTTTTTATCAATAGTTATTTTGATTTCTATTCAATTTCATTATTCAAAATAGACTAGCAATATCGTTAGTGTTATGCGTATTTTTCACACCACCCTAAATTTTTTAAAAACTAATACTCCTTATGCCATAGAGATGACCTAGTAATAAAGTTTAAAACTATGTTAGGGACCTAGTCAATTACTAGTATATTTAGATGTATATTTTTAATTAAATAAGTTGATGATGATTGATTTATGAACATATATTAATATTATAAGTCATTTCAAAATTCATAAATGGATGAATGAATAAAATACGCATATGTATTTATCAATGATGAATATTTGTGATCAGTCATTTTTTTGTTGATTCATGATCGTACAATGTAACATTTTCAGTTTGAAATAGTGACAAAATATATGATTGAAAGCACTACATGAATATCATAATGAATTCAGATATGTACATTTATCTTAGACTAAGTATTTTATATAAATTTATCATAATAAATTTTTGATCAGTTTTTAGTTGATAATTCAAATAGATTGTGATAATTAATTTGATATTTTTAATGGCAATGTGCAACATGGTTTGAGCCATATGAAAATGGTGTATTAATTGGCTATAATGGATTTCCTACAAGATTATTTTAAATATCAAGTATATAAATGGATTCTTATGATTGTTACAATTTGAGAAGTAATATATTTTATGGATTATCAACCCAAATACAACATTTGATTTATCCTAAATTTTAAAGTTTGCCCACAAGATTTATATGGATTTACTAGCATGTTTCATCTCGAGTTTAGTTTTAAGTATAATTGAAATGATTTTAGGTTGGTCTGATATTTGAATCTTAAGCTATTTCCTAAGGATATTAAATATCCTAAGGGTTTCTAAGTTCTGATCCTAAATCCTCCATTATATAAAAGGTCATAATTCAAACGTTATCTCTCCTAAGTTTTAAAGTGATATGACTAAATCTTTTGAGTATCCTAATGATCTTGAGCTTTATTATTTTTAAAGGTTAATGTCTATGGCTTTATGCATAAAATTTTGAATGGAATAAATTATGATTTTTAAAGGTGATGTATTTGAGTAGAATTGGTAAATCAAGACTCATAAATGATAGAGTCAGCACGTTGAGTTAGAAGTCCATTTAACAGATTTTATAGCATGCTAAGATGGCAAGGTGATTTAATACCAAACATGATATAAGTTTAAAGATATTGATAGGATCATTTGGTGATTGGAAGGACTTTAATCCTAGTTCTACATGGCTCACTTCATAGAGATTAGTTAAGGGTCTAGCAAGTATTTTGGCAGTCACTAAATTTGATAGTGTAACTAAGAAGGTTGGTGGGATGCTAAATACTTGTCTTGATTTTAATGAGCCAATGGTGATCAAGCACATAGACATGGTAGATATGTTAGAGGCATTGGATTAAAACTATCATTTTTTCATTATTTTGGTAATTTTGTGAAGCTTTCTCATGGAAATGACATTCTATCGGATTGGAGTTTAAAAGCTGCAGACAAAATTTATGAGAGGAAAGTTGAAAAGAAATTCATATAGATATGCCAATAACAAGATTAATGAGTATTGAGGAGGTTTATGAGGTATTTTGAATGGTTTTCTAGTTTCATGAAAAAAAATTAGTTTCTGGTCTACATGTTGGTAAGTTTCAATAGGTTGTGTGTCTAAATTTATGCATATTTTTTTGGAAGGATAAAGCTTATAGTTTAGTTTTAAATATATCATTTCTTTGCATATATATATAAGAAATGGATTTAGTATTGATCTATAATATCAATGAATGATGAGATAAAAGACATGTTGGTTTTTGGTTTGAGCATGGTATTTTGACAATTTTGGAGGCATTTCTTGGCTAAATATGCATACTGGTATGGGTTTCTATGATTAATATATTTATTAGTGTTTTAAAAATACCATTTATAGTTTCAAGAGATTTATTGAGATTATGGGTTTTTGTGAAAATGAACTATATGTGTTTCGTTTTATGAATATTTTTAATGGTTTAAATATTTTATGTTCATGATTTATTAAAGAAGTTATTTCTAAAGTTGTTCAAACATGTAGATTGGACTGTCCAGTTATGATTTTGTTTATATTTTAACATTTTAAAGATATAAGTTTCATGCATATCAATTTCAATTTTGAATTTGGATTTTAGAAGAAAGGTTTTGCATGGTTATGTCATGGAAATATAGTATTTTGAACATTGAAAATAATGTATGTTAGTTTTAGGATTTGCCCTTCATCGTTTGGTTTCAAGGGTTTTGTTATATTGAAATGATTAGCTGTTATAGTATATTTAGGCTGTATGTTTTGTGCATCTTTATGGTTTCATTAATGATGAAATATTAGAAAGTTGCATATATTCAAAAAAAATCTATGTATAATGTGATGAAACGTGGTGAAAATATTTTCATGGACATTCTTGATTTGCTAGTAAAAAAAGATAATTTTGGGTTTTGTTGAAAGTATTAGAAATGAATGAACATGGAGAATAGTTTTCTTTAAAAACTATAACAACTTATTTCTTAGTTTTGAGTTTTTGTTGGTTGAATATTTTACAGTTAATAGTTTTTTGAAATGCATCAATTTACATTTTTTATCCTTATTTCAAAGTTGTGTTAGGGTTTGATATGAGATGATGTTTAGGGAGTAAATATTGATTGGAAAATTTTGATAGAATCTATTTGTGAGATATTATTAAGGTTTCATATTGAAATTTTTAAGGACAATATAATGTTGATATTTTTAGAATTCATAAGTTGATGTTTAGTTTCAATTATGACAATGAAATAGATATTATTACTCAAGTTTTATATGGATAAATTTTTTTGATGGTTTAGTTTCTTGGTCAACACGTGCAAAGATATG
>JARHVA010000687.1:4100000-4110000 GCA_037957365.1 Torreya grandis | reverse complement strand
TGGTGGCTACATTGTTTGCATGTATATAGGTATTAATTAGAGTTTGGCTACATAAAATCTCAAGGGTAGGTATCCTATAATACCTTTCAAATGCTCTACCACTAAAGTGGGCCACTGGTGTGGTATTTTGGCAAAAGTGCATGATTTTTCTAGTAATTTTGTTATTACTAAATAAATGAAACAATAAATTGATGTAGGGTATTACCTTAGGTTTAGATACAATGTTATATAGAACCACTATCTTGTTTTATAATAGGTCATCATGGTACCTTCATGAGAATGTAGATAGTTGTTCCTCAAAACTACAGGGCTTAGGCTTATCAAGTAATTCCAAATAGAAGATAAGTGCCTGAAATCATGTTTGAGGGTATCTTCATCAAATACTATGTCAGTATATTCTATTGTTTCAACAATTAAATACCTAAATGGAGGAGGTGATATTTGAGATGAGGAGGCCATGATTATGTGGATATGAAATTATAGTTCATTAAGGTTAAAACATGGGCTTGAAATTTATTATCTTGATAGAAATTTGAGTGTAATTAGCTCTACAAATTTCATATATTGCCTTTGGATTCATTGGATTTGGCTAATTGAATCTAAGTCTATTTAATTTATGTGAATTATTGGTGTCAATGGATTTGGTTCCTCACTTTTATGCTTATATTTAAATTTTACCTAACTCATGAGATGGTGACACTTTGATTGCATCAAACTCATGAGATAGTGACATTTTGATCACCTTAGACTCATAGGATGGTGTCACTTTGTAGGATCATATTGAGTCACTTGCACAGGTGATTTCATATAATGTCTTTAGTTGAGGTAGTCTCCAAATGATCAGGATGATGAAATTTAGCATGATCCTGGTTTCTTGATTTCCTAAGGATTTCATACATTAAGTACAATATATTAGTCTTCAAGTAAATAAGATGAAAACACTTGGCATAATCTCAAAGAGTTGCTCTTGCAGTAAACTTGAAATTATTTTTGAGTGTTGAAATGTTGTGGGTTTGCAAGTGCATGCCACATATCCTTGACTATTGAAAAATAGAGTCTTAATCTTAATATTATGGGTACCATTGAATTTATTATAAGGATCTTCATGGTATCACCCAATAATACCTTTAAACAAACGATGAAGGGCCTTATAAAACCTTCAAGGATACTCTTACACATTTTTGAAAGGTATCTCCTATGAGATACATTAAAACTCTTTGGTGTACCATAGGGGTTAAAATCACATACAAGATCCCAAAATATAAGAAGCTAATCATTTTCCATAATTTTTATGAAAACCCCCATTTATTAATATTATTATATAAACTAATAAAATATATCATTGAATATTGGCTTAATTAGCTATTTTTCTCTACATGGCTATTCCACTCTTATTCATGATTGAAATGTATATCCTCGGAGATACCTTTAAAGTGGGGTGAAATTAGGATTGAAGTATTTAGTATATGATACTAAAAGCTATTATTTTTTTGGATTGATATAAATCGTGTCATTTAAAAAAAGTTATCCATTACCTTTTTAATATTTTTAGGTTTCAACATATCTCCATTCTTATGTTATGGTATAAATATAGATTTATCTCCTACCTATAGGTATAAATTGGACTGATTAAATAAATAACCTGATTAACAATTCTTCTCATGTATTTTATGAATATCTAGGTTAAAAAATCATACATTTCCAATGTCAAGACTATGTTTATCTCATAAATAATGGTAAGGTTAATCATGAAGGAAGAATAGGCAAAGTTACAGGTCTAGATGTTGAATCTATGGAATACATAAATCTCACTTCCACATGTCACAATGATGAAATACCTATTGAATGTGTAAGTGTTAATGTGACTAAGTATTTTGAGCCAACTCTACTGCTTCTATTTTTGTAACTTTTATGGATTATTTGGCGGGTTTTAGTTGATAGTTTTACTATATGGAGCACAAGAACGATGCATCACATCACAAATATGTTTTATATATATAATGACATTAATAAAGGATAAAATAATTTTAGTTAAGTTTCACATATACAACCATTGCAATAAGAAATTACATGCAAGGATTCATTTGTTTGATATATCAATGATCCTATAACATTTCATATCCTAAGAAAATAAACTAATAGCAAAAGGGTGCATTTGTTGAAAAAATGTATAACTCTTGTAAATGATGAAAACATTTTTTTGGTTACATTGTATTTTTCACAACTAATGGAGATTTTTGGTTTCATTCATATCCTAGTGTTAGAAAATAAATGGGGAATATACATAAGGAAATTTATAAAAAAATTTGAGACATTTAATACACAGGTAATTGAAACATCTATTATTAGATGGCCTTCTAACAAGATAGTGGACACTAAATGTCCTATCAATTTACCATACATGACACCAAATAAGAAAGGAATTGGAAACAATTAGGATATAGTGGATAATGAGGTCATTCCTTTCCTAACATTCCTATAGCAAACATTTTCAAAAAAATTAGCTCATGATTACAACTACATGGGCTAAAACTGAAATCAGCCAAACACTTCACTCATTGAAGTGGAGTTTGATGAAAGCATAGATAGTGAGATTATGAAAATATATGCAAATAAATGTTGAACCAAAAAATGCTTTCAATAAAGATTTTCCTTTGAGATGATAAAATATGCAAGTATAAATTTAATTGATTCCACCATAATAGATAAGATGTAGCATGTCTTGGATGCCCTTTCTACTAGGTTATTTAAGAAAAATAAAAAATAACACTACCATTTATTTTCATGGTATAGAGATCTATTTATAATCATGGCTTAAAATATATGGATTGAAGAGAAGTAGATTTTTTTAAACATTCAAAATGTCACAAAAGTGGAAGAAAAAATGCATTCTATACAAGTATATTTTGATAAAAGCCACAAAAGAAGACTGGTAGATAAATATTTGTTAGACCAATTGGTGGATGATTTTGCAGAGATTTCTTCATGACTAACATACCAGGTAGATATAGATGGATCATAATAAAATGTTGAACATCATCCATCATCCAAATATGGATTATGAGCCATTATCCTAACTAAAATTTTATAACATGTGGAGATATTATTTTCATGATGTGATCATTGTAACATTTGATAACTTAACTAGGTGAAAAACATGAATCTTGTAGACTAAAAAAAATGCTCTAGGTCACTCTCTAAAGATTAGGAAGATAGTATCATTCAATAATTTGTGATGAACTCAAATCAGATAATTTCTACAAGACAAATGTATTACACACATAAAATAATGTCAAAGAAATACCTTGAGGAATGACTCAGTGTCATTGATGACAAGGTGTAACATCAAAAAACATTTGTGTGAAGGATAGTGATAAAATGTAAAGTAGTTACCAATAGAATAGTAGAGTTATCAATGGCAAATATTATAACAAATGGTCATAGTGCAAGTGGATATGGGCATTTTTTTACCATATGTTCTTGAATGGTCTAGCTTTACTATCACCTCATTAAAAAAGTGCTTCAATAAATATGGAAACAATAATTCTAGATACTTATGGATCTTTACTATATAAAATAGGATCTTCAAAATATCCATTATATAATGCACTTTTGTCTAATAATTGCTACCTTGAATGTAAGAAATATAGAGAAGAAACATAATTGATTTGTGCCTTAAAGAAACCTCCTTCTAAGATATACCTTCAACTAGAAAATTATTATGGGGAAAATAATAAGAGGTATTTCATTCCATCCATAATTATATTTAAAAAAAGTCAAACCTTATATGGAACTAATATTGCATTTATAAATTCACAAAATCATGTTTTTGTATAGGTTTACGTTGCAATATTTATCTCTTATTTTATATAAAGGTGTTTTCCTCGATGTCAAGGTTGGATTTATCCCTGTAAGACATACCCATGAGAACATCAATGGTACATTTATACACTTGTTGAAATTTATAAAGAGGAAAGATGTATGGAGTGTGGCAGAGATGATGGAGAGTTATAGGACATGCCAGAATACAAGAAACTTCACACCATATTTGATTGAAGAAGTAGTGGATTTCAAAGACTATGTTAATAGTCACTACCTAAAGGAAATAAATGAAATAATAATCTTGATAAAAGGTCATTATTTTTTTCTATTCATGAAGCAAGGTTAGCCCATTATGTATTTAAAAAACTCTAAAAGATATAGAAATTTGTCCCCCCGATTACATTATGGGTAACAAAATAAAATGGTGAACGAAATGTTCCAGAAGGTAATCCAACAAAATTATTTTTTAAAGACTTGAAATATATATAGAATTAACAATATTCTATTTTTTCAAAAGTATCAGATAGAATTATAAAAAATAGTGAAGAGGAAATTAAATATAACTTGATTAACTATGTATAGTAATTTCATGAATTTGGTTTAAACAAAAAATGTAAGTGGAAGGATCCATCATATTACTTCCAAATAATCCAAAACACAATGAAATAAGATGTGTTACCTTTAGAATTTGAATGTATAGGAAAATTTTAACCCAGAACTCTCCACAACTAACCCTTCCATAGAGATCTGCACAAAATGGTTCATGATATGACCCTTGATTTTGGAGTGGCATATATAGATACATATGTTGGTCCACGAATGAAAATTAAAAAAATTAATTTTGATCTAGTTCAAGATGTGCAAATTAGAGATATGTTATTTTATCAAACCTAATGATTTTACAAGAGTGGACTACACGGTATGGATTTCTAGACTAAAATCAATATTGAGATACTAAAAAAAATGGAGATATAGAATGAAGGGTTAATGTAGCTTGGTTCATCCAAGTTCATGTAACGGAAAAATATACAAAAGATAATAAAAACATTATTCTAGCTATTTGGATTAGAAATGGAAGATAAACCTAACTAACACATCTTTACCATCCATACTGATAGATACTATTGCCTATCCTTGGAAACCAAATAAAATTTGGAGAGGTCATACACTTGTTCTCATTATTTTTATGAAATGAATTGTAACAAACTATTTGAAGTCATTATCCCACTAGGCATGTTCAAAAATAGTGATAAAGGACTGGAAACTATTATTGTCTTTCATGACATTGGATAATTTGAAATGGTGTTTCCTTATTTTTGAAATGAGAAATATGATTGGGTTTTTTAAAAAATTTATTCCATTAAATAGGAATATATAATGTTTTATTATTTTATTTATTTATATATATTTGTAATGTAACTTCACATTTTGGGTCTACAAAAATACACTTCATCATTTGTTTTTTATATTTTATACTACGATAATTTAGTATTTTGGTAATTGTGCATCTATTTAATAGAATTTGATTGTTACAACTTCAACTTCACATTTTTGTGTTTCGAAATTGTCTTCATATTTTGCATATTCCAAATAGGCAGATCACATTTTGAGAATCATGAAACCTCTTCCACTTTTCATTTTTTCAAATTAAACTTCATATTTTGCATCTTTCAAAATGGTCTTCAAAAAATGGTCTTCATAACTTACACATAATAATTTGCGATTCAACATTCCTATATTTTTGAAAATTTCTATGGGATTTATTCCTTAGAATGTCCCACTTATGTGTCAAGATTTGTTCTACAACATTTTGTTATCAACAAATGGTCTTCAGTTTTTCATTTTTTTTAAATTACACTTCAACCAAGTACTTGAGATTGTGCTAAATGGCACAATATCAAAAATTTAGTTGTGTAGAAGGATGTCCATTCTAATAAAAAGTCTAAAATAATGTGAGCACCTAAGATTTTGACATGTATCACAATCTCAATAACTCAACTACGTGTGAGATTGTATTAATAATATAATAATATGTCATTAAGGAGGTGCCTAGCACTAAAGCACCCATGATCAACATGTGACATGAAAAAAAATATGATATAAACTTTGATGCTCATGGGGACATCACTTGATACAGATTAAATAAATATTTCATGATCTAATCAACAGCTGACATGTCACATCCCAGTCATCCCAGGTGATTTAAATCACATATCACCCAAGTGCCTGATTGATGTATCAATTATTTTTCCATAACAAATAAGCCACCCAGGATTATTATCTATAAATGCATGGCCTATGAAACAATTTGAATGGATGTATAAATTCAATTGAAGATATTAAAAAACCATGGGCCTTCTGATTTTTTTGTATAATTAGAGAAATGTGATTTATTTGTTATAAGTTCAACAACTTTTTTATTATTTTAAATTAATTTGACTTATTATAAATACATTAGATAGATGTGATTTATTTGTTGTAGGTCCAATTAATTCTTGATGAAATCCAATTTATATATGATAGCTATCAATTACTAATTATTTCAGATCATTTTAAATAATGTATACTTATTACAAATATATTATATATATGTGATTCATTTGTAATTAGTCCAACTTAATATTGATACAATCCAATTTAATCTCGATACAATATAATTTATTGATAGTTTTCAAAAATTTGGACTATTGATAAGTCCATATTATCTAAAAAAGGCCTTCATGTAGAATAATGAATAAAATTAATGACAATGCTTAGGAGTTGAGTTTACAAAATATTTTATATATCTCTCTAGTATTTAATTTTTTAAATTTATATGATATTATGTGTAATATGGTGAAGGGGAAAAATATGAATAAATATATTTGAAGCAATAATTACTAAAGACTAAATAAAAGGTAACACAACTTATGAGTAATAGGACATTGCACATAATACAACAAAGCTATAAACAGTATTTGGTATAGTAAGAATGACTAGAACATGAATAGAACACTTAGAATTTATAATGGGGACTAAATAATATTGAAAAGAACAAATGGTAGGTTTTCGATTAGGTAAACTCATAAGAGCTAAGTTTTTTTCAACTAGAGGATAATGATGTCAAAACCAAACTTCTAGAGGCTAGGTCTTTTGATGTGTAACTATGTTTAATTCTTATTTGTACTAGAATAACTATATAAAAAAGTTTAATTCCTATGTAACTCATACTATCCAGTTATGAAAGTTTTTAAGACTTTATGTAGGCCATATGTGACCATATAAGGATTCAAAAATACATTTTAATATTAATTTTTAGGATTTTTCCATTTTTAGAAATATCATGTTTTTGTACCCAAACACGAAATTTAGTTTAAATTAATTTATTAGGTTAATTTTAGTTTTTAGAAGATATGTGGAGATTTTTAGGCCCATTCTAATTTTCCTACAAAAAATGTAAAAATCATTGTTAAAAAAGTGCTAGAAGACAAAAGTTACTAAAATATCAATTTTCTAAAAATTACATGGGTTAGTTAGCTTTAGGTATATTTTTACATATTCATTTTTTTAATTATGCATGTCAAATATAATTCAATGTTGAGATTTATTTAAATACTCTATTGTAATACATTATGAAGAATTGTTCAAAGAATGTTAAAGGACAAGGATGAGGAGGAATTGCTTATATGAATAGGACTATACAAGAATTATAGAGGTAATTGGAATAATTAAATGGAATTATCACAAATCAAAGCCAATTTTTACCTAAAGATGAAACTAATGAATAAATAGATTATGAATATGAAATTCAATAAGAAGAGGAATGACAACAACCAACATAAATTTAAGAGAGGATGGTTAAGGCTTTACAGTGAAGAAACAAAGAAATCAAGGGTGATGTTATAGATTATGGAAGTAGTTTAAAATCATATGAATTGATATATTAGATTAACATGGAGAATATTTTTGGAAAAAAAAATATGAGAGAGACATGAAAGTAAATTTTTCATTAAAAAAATTGAAGGGTAAAGCAATGATCTAGTGGGATCACCTAGAAAGAGAGAGAAATAGATATAGTAAAGATAAGATCAACATGTCAAATAATATGGACAAGAAGATGGGATGGGGGCTAATGTCCTCGCGTGGCTTATGAAAAGACATTATATATAATATTATACAATTTAAGGTAAAAGGAACATAATATATAAGAGCAAATAAATTATTTTAACAAGTTTTCCATACAATTAAAGAATGAAAAAATATAAAAATAGATGGTTAAATGGTATCTAGATGGTTTGATGTTTCATATTTAATATTAATTAAGAATTAATAGAATAATTATTCGGAAGGAGTCTTATCAAATTACCTTTAAAGGTAGAAAATCAACAAAATAGAGAATTCTTTTAAAATATCAACTAGGAGATGAAGCAAGTTCAATACCATAAGAGGTGGGTTTCATCTCACTATAGGAGAATCAATGTGTGGGGAAAAAAGTATAGAATATAATATACAAGGATTTAAATAATGAAAAATAAGAATATGATTTCAAAGAGGACGAGGATATGGTGGTGATAGAGGGTGGTTTCCAAATTAATGAAAGTCTTATGTTTGTTACATATGTGGAGAATAAGGTCATAATGTGTTTGATTTTCCACCATATCAAGAATAATAAATGAGGTAAGAACATCACACAAGAGTGAAGTTAGTTGAGGCTAAAATATAGGATTAAAATACTTAACTTCTATCCTCAAATATTGGATAAATTGTTATGATGAGGAGAACAATGATTAAGAAATAACAAAAACATTATAAAGAATTTGGTGATACATGGATGCAAATAAATAATTCTGAACAAGGTGCACTTTAAAAGGTTAAATATGAAAAGTAATTGTATATGGTGGTAGTTTTGAAAATATGGCTTATAAGGACATAATTAGGAAATTACATTTGTAATGTGAAAAACATCTTTATGCTTATCAAATTTCATTATTTATGAAACGGATTAGAGTTAAAATATATAAAAGGTATTTAATCAAATTTTCTATAATACAAACCTACAAGGACTAAATATGGTGCAATGTTATACGAATGGATGCATGTCATGTGTTATTGGGAAGGTCATGTCAGTTTGGTAGAAAACTAATTCATGATGGAGCAAAGAACACATAATTTTCGTAAAGGTGACATGTATGTTGTTTTATTAACTTTTAAATAAGGGTAGGATAAAATCATGTTGTAACAAAATAATTTATCAAAGACATGAAGATGACATTTTATTGTTATGCATTAATAGAAATTTAAAAATTCACATAAGTGATGCAAATACTAGTAAAAGCAATAAAAGTGTTGAAATAATATGCAAATGATATATGTGATGAGATATTAGATGGTTTGAAACCAAAATAGATATTTATCATCATATTTATTTGATTTGAGGACCATATCGACCAAATCAATAAAATTATAGGATGAGTCTAACATAACATAAAAAATTGAATAAACAGGTTGCTGAATTGTTGAGAAATGGTGATGTAAGAAAGAGTGTGAGTCCATTAGCAATAGTAGCATTTTTATCTCCAAAGAAAGATACAAGTTATATAATGTGTGTGGATAGAATAGGAAAAAATAAAACTAACTCCAAATATATATTTTATATACCTAATTTATATTATATGACAAATGCTTTTTACCATTAAAATATATTTTAGTAATATTTATCTAAGTGTTTGTTATCATATTCAGATTCATGAGGGAGATGATTGAAAAATAACATTTAAGACTAGGAATGGATTTTATGAGTGGATGGTGATTCCAATTAGATTATTAAAAGGGTCATTTTTAATGATATGATAGGACAAATGTAAATGAATTGGTTTTACAACCAAGCAATGTCTTGTAAGCAAAAAATCAACCCCTAGATTAAAGAGACAACTAGGTAGATAAAGTTGATGAAACATTTCCATATGACAATAAATATGTTAGGGATTAGTTTATTACTTTGTGTGAGTTTCCATATTTACTGAAAGGTAAATACAATATTTGTGAGCTATTTTTTTTTGTGTAGTCATAATATTGTTACAAAAAAATTATAAACATACTTTATTTGTTATATTATTGGGATACATGAGAGAATGATGGAGAGATAATATCAATGAACATAGGAATGCTATTCCTAGAAATATGTAATGTCTCGTATGGT
>JARHVA010000687.1:4017500-4095000 GCA_037957365.1 Torreya grandis | reverse complement strand
TGATGAGGTTTATAATATATACTGCACATCATGATGTGTTTTGTGGTAAGCCACATGTAAAACCATTTCTTTGTGATTTCTAGTTAACCACTTATAAAACCACTATTTTGGTTTTTGGTTAACCATTTATAAAACCATTAGGTATTATTTGTGGTTTCTAGTTAGCCACTTTTAAAACCACTATTTTGTTTATTGGTCAACCATTTGTAAAACCATCATGTGAGGTTTATGATTATCCTCTTGAAATCACCAAGTCATGTGTATAGGTGCAGATATGGGAGAGCTATTTTCCCCATGATCACATTAAGAGGGTGTAGGATAAGACTAATAATTTTCACAAAGGGGTGAATTTTGATTTATAGTTATGTGTTTAAATTATTAATGACCAACATAATTTTTTTAATAATATTACATTAATAGTCTATATGTTCATTATTGAATATATTGTGAGTCAAAATATATTTGAATTTTAGTCTATTTTTAGGAGTTTGTTAGTTTGATTCATTCAGGAAGATTGATAAATTTTGAAGGAGATTTGATCTCCACAAATATAGGAATGGTATTACTATATAATTTATATCTCCCATATAAAATTTAATGTAACAAAAGAAATAATATTGTAGATATATTATTGGGTAAAAAATTATTAGTATTGGGATCCATTATTATTTTTCATATTTTATTGATGCAGATCTGAATCAACCCCATCATAAAGGATAAAATCACCAATGTAAGTCAATACATAAATCTTATAAGGGTTTGTGGTAAGATTTAAAAAACCATTAGAAGTGAACAGTTCATGGGTCCTTTTCATGCCATGGTTTGTGGTAAACCTGATTAAAACCATGGAAAGAGTGATCCTTTCTTTGTATCAATGTCATGACTCAAATAATGCATGCCACATGGGTGAGCATACTATAGGTGAGAGTGTCAATGTTTTTTAACCATATAAAAACTAAAGAGGGGAATGTTAAGGATTAGTTTATTGCATTGTGTGAGTTTAGATATTTACTAAAAGGTAAATATAATATTGATGAGTTAGTTTATTTTGGGTAGTCATAATATTATTTCAAAAATATTATAAACATAGTTTATTTGCTATATTATGGGGATATGTGAGATATTGATGAAGATATAATCTCCATGAATATAGGAATGATGTTTCGATAAATATATATTATCTCATATGGTTTAATATTATATTATAAAGAATATTATTATAGTGTGAAAATATTATTGCATTTGAAATACCATCTTTGTATATGCTTTAATATTTATCTATGGCTTTGTGAAGACTTTGATAAACCCCATCACAAAAACCCACAAAATTTGATTATGAAATTTAAATCTAAAAAATAAAATATTTAAAATATTTTATTCACATTAATGTCACATGAATTATGCATTCAATACTCAATATTTGGAAATATATATCAAATTCAAGACATGACTAGTCACTTCGCCATTAATCCTGAAGTTAAAAGTGGAAATTTAGATATCCTAAGCAACCGAAAGACCTATTTAAAAAAAAATGAAATAGCATTCAAATGGTTTATAGAGTAGATACTCAGTCACAAATTGATAAAATGGATTCTCCAAAACCATGTCATGAATAATCCCTTTTGCATAGTCTTTTTTTGAGATCGTTAACTACATAGATACTACAGATGATAAAAGTGCCATGGATTTCAGCTTATAATACTACTAAACTATTTGGAATTCATTGGAATAAATAAAATATTACTACCCACATGATCATTTATCCAAATAGGAAAAAAACATTGATGATCTTCCATTGAATAAAAACATGAGAATCAATAACACAACTATAAAACCAAAGGTAATGCCCTACATATACATACTTTATGATTTGTTATTTAATGGAACATACACATGGGATTTATTTCATCTTAATAATTGAAATAATTTCATTGCATATGTTCTAGGGAAGGCATTTGAAATCTATCATATTTTTCTTAGACCCGATGTTGCCTATAATCAGGTGTTAACTAATGTATGGATAGAAAATAACATTGTAAATGGAAAATTGAACTACTATTTATTGGAAAGAGAGGTTAAATCCCAATGGATAAATTTATTCTAATTTCATAATAAATTTTAGTAAAGGTATTAGGGTATCTATGGCCATTTTGAACATGTTATATGGATTTATCAACATTAATCATATACATGTGGAATGGGTCACATTGTTGTACATTCTATTGACTTTAGATAAAGTTATGACCCTAAGGGAATTTATCAGTGTCTCACTAAAGGCAAAAATATTTAAACACGAGAAAATTCCATATAATGGTTTCTTTACATCATTTATTATATATTTGCTTATAGATTCATAAATTAAATTACCAAATTTTTTGAAGATGTTTATCCTCAAATTTATCAAGATATTTATGAAACTAAAATGCCTAGGATATATGATAATTTGAGAAGGAACATCTAAAAAATGGGAGATTATTGGTATTACCAAGACTTTACCATCATATAAGTTGAGGGAGCATAATCAGCACTATAATTTATTCCACACCACATTTTAGACATGGTGGTATAAAAAGAGATTACACACAAATTATATTAAAAATAGGTGGGGATATAATCATAAAACACCATGTTTAATATCATAATACCCCTTAATCATTATGAAACTCTATTTTTTAATGAGGGAAAACCTTAGTAAATTTGGGAAGGTAAGATCCCATTATCATCTAAAGGCGATCTAATTTAGAGAATAAGACTTCATGGTAAAGTTAGGAACTATATTGATCTTCTCAAGGATATAAAAGGTGTGATCATTATATATGGTCACCAAGAATATGAACATGATGTTGTCTTTTTGAATGCTTGTTATTATTATTAAGTATTCACTCACATGAGGGACAATCAGATGCCAATGATCATTACCCAACCCATCCAATATGATTTATAAATAATAAAAGAGAAGGTAGATGAAATCGTAAATAAATTAAAAAAATCATGTATTCATCAATGTCCTTAATCGTAATGTCAAAACCCAATGGAACACAACTAAACTCCCTCTCTAATGGAATAAGATACCAATCTATTAGAGGGAGATATTAGCAATCAAAGGGAGGAGGATTTTGAAATTAGTAAGGAGATTATAAAAGGCCTCCTTAGTCTTAATTCATCCTACATTTACTAATAATTTTGGCATGAATACTACAATTATGATATTTTCACCCCTCTAGATAGATAGAAAAGCATGTTCATTTGTGTACCTCTAGATCCACTTAATTTAGTTACATAAGTAAGTTTCATAGAATTTATGAAAAGTTATTTCTAATATAATTAATTTACTCTTCCTTTCCCTTTATCATTTTCAACTGAGTCCTTATCCATCTATCACCACAAGTTAGGGGACATATCCTCAAGCATTCCTTGTTGTACCAATATCCTCTCCATCCACTCTTAACTTTGCCACTATTATTCGACATCCCATCTATTAACCATCACCTATACTAGTAATTCCAATTATTATGTCTCCTTCATTATATTCATATTCCAATTCACCTATTAGTCCCCACAAAATTACATACTAAATGAAATATGGAATTATTCTATCCTACTTAAAAAATATAAACAAGTGGAGGAAATACCATTATTAGGTCTTGTTAATCCATAATAATCCCTTGATGTGGGAGTACAGGAGGAGAGCAAGGACATGTAATATCACTAGTGCATTATCCTATAGATGAAGAGGAATAAAATGTAGAAAACATGAGGGGGCTAAATCAATGATTAAGTGAGGAAGGATCCCATGATGAAATAGAAGAATAGGTAGAGATAAATATATTCAAATTTATAAAATTGGGAATCTTGAATGAAGAAAGTAAAGATGGAGCATTAGAACAAAAAAATTACAACTAAGAAATAAAGAAAAAATATTAATAAGGTAGTCTATTATTTTGTTTTTTACATTACTATTATGGATACTTAACATGTAAAGTTTCCACTTTCTATTCCTAATTCTCCATTTTATAGTTATATTGATTCTTAAAATCTTTCCACATCAACCTAAATAATGGATCCTAAGAAGAGAGTCTATTTTGAGTATTAAGTTTCAATTTCTATTTTTTATTTTTGACTAACACTAGCCCACCCCACCCCCCAACTAAAAATATTCAACTCAATTGGATATAGTATTTCCATAATATGCACCAATATAATCAGTCAAAATGATAGTTGTAAAAATAACATTCTTGATAAAGGTATAAATCATCCCTTAGAAGGAAGTATCAAGATGGAAAAATATTATTCAGTTGACCCTTGAATTTCAGATTCAAATAAGTACTTATATGATGCCTCAAATAAAAAAATACACCTCCAATGATTGTTTGACCTTCCACCTCTAAAGATCTAATTAAAATTGAAGAACAAGGATAACTCATTATATCCTAATGGGTTAAAGACATACAAGGTCAAAAATAAGACACAAAAATTGGTATTTATAGATCTACCCATAATCCCTACCTATTTTGATAAGAATTTTTTCACAATATAGAGCATGATAAAGAGAAAAAGGGAGAACAAAAGCACAAGGGAGAATATGATGTTATGGTAAAGGTATAACATGTTTCCCTAGGCTAAAAAACCTAAAAAGAATGCAAATAATCCTACAAAATATAGAGACGGTTTTTGATATTTTATAGATGCACTTTGTGAGACCATGAATGAAATTTATAAGAGCTAAGAGGAAGTGAAACATAGGCTAGTATAGAGACAAATCATTCATGTTCCCTATGAAATTATGGATAATGTCCAAAGTTTAGATATAAGGATGTATAAAATTCTGGATACTATTCGAGTCTCTAGGGGTGAGAGTCATCTTGAGAGGGTGGATGTGATAAAAGTCTAGAAGTAATTAATAGAGTTTTAAGAGATACTCAACATCATGGTTAAGTGTGCATGAAATAATGCATATAATCACCTAAACATAATATTTTCCCAGGATGTTGCATGGAATTTAAATTATGTAATTTAAAAAAGGGATGGTGCATTCAAATAACACACATGGATGAAGGTTTTTATTGAGAAATATTGTTTCTAAAATATTGAGGCCTTAGATATCCTAAAAGTTATGATGGTCAGATATATGACAATATCCACTAGGCAAATAGTAAATATGCCTCATTTTGAAACACATCTTAAGGAAGTTGTAATTAATTTTAAGAAGGAAGATGAATGAACCATTGAATAAAATATTTATGAATTTTTTAAGATATTAAATTTGGCAAAGGATAGAGTGACTAATGTTGAATACCTTAGAGTAGAATATAAGGCCTCAAATTAGACCATATAAGTTTGATGAACTAAACCATGAAAGTATTTAATAATTTCATGATCAATTTTAACATTATCAATAAATATTTTGAAGTTGTACACATTTTATTTGAGAAGATTCCTGGTTAACACCAATCACAATATCATTTATAGTTACTACCATGTTATCAAAAGGTCACCAATTTTTTAGATATGCAATAATGCATACTCCAATAGGGCCAATTTTGATTCCTCAAGGGGATAAAATGGCTAATTTTATTTCTATAGTTATCATGCGACTGTTTTCCTACTCCAATGGTGCACTTCAATGACACCTTATGTTTATGTATGTATTTTCAAGTTCTTAATTAATAGGGAATTGGTAGTTCTAAATTTACTTCCATATATGTATCATATTTTAGTCTATTAATATTATTTATGTCAAAAAAATTCATACATGCATGATATGAATCAATTTTGACAAATAGTCCTATAATTGGATATGTAAATTTGGGTTAATATTGGAAGATGAGACATCCACTCCCCAAACCTCTATATATATTTGTATCCTTCCAATCTCAAAGGGAGGAGAATTTTGAATATTAATATTAATTGGAAATTTTGAAGAGTGTTTTATAATTGGTCTTGATGTGAAAATATTGTTCTTATCCAAATTTGTAACTTTTAAAGGAAGTTCCATCAATGTGGTATCTTATTCTTTTGGTTGTTTATTAATGTTATTTTGATACAGTTATCCATATTTTGCAATAGCTAATCTAAATTCTTTTATGTGATAATAATAATTTCCCTTTGTAGACATGCAATTAAAATATCACAAATCTAGAAACCTTTGATTATTGCATTAAAAATAAATTATATTATTATTTCCTTAGGCTCTTAATTGTGTTTTACTATTTGTTTGATAATAATAACTTGTAACAAGTATTGGTTCATGATTGTCTATTCAACCCCTAGTTAAAGATCCATGTTAGAAATGTTTCATTGTATTTGATTCACAAACATTCTTATCTACATTAAAATTATTAATTTTTGAGTTTATCTTTATTATAGCCACCTTAGGTTAGACCCATGATCAATCCACCCATATAAAGTAGATATATAATAATCTCACATCAAAACCATTTGAGGTAAATAATTACTTCACTCACCTCTATTCCACCATTAGGTTGCTTATTGAACCTAATAACCAACTCATGCCTTATAGTGAATCTTTATTTATAGATCATAAAACATTAGAGGCTACCTCATAAGGTTCCTTACTGTGCATAGAGCCCACATTATCACATATGTGCTTGATTCCCATTATTACAGAATAATGCTTTTACAAAGTACAATAGTTCATGACCCTAAAAGAGATAGGAAATAACTTCTTGGACTTATTAATGAATTTTAATTCATATTACAATACTTTATAATTGAAAATATTTCAATAAAATTTGTCAAAAAGGGTAAACTCTCATATATTGCACACTCTTATTGAAAATGTTTCTTTTGGATTTTTGTCACAATGATTTTCATCAAAATAAAAAAATTGAATGTGTTAACATTTATTGATCTTTTAAGTGATTTGGACAAGCATTAAATAGTGGTTTTTTATATAAGGAAAGGTATTCAACCCAAAATACATTATTATGATGCCACTAAAACTGTATTGAGTATCAAACCACAAAACATTAAACCTTACAAGTACATATTTGTTAAAAACTATGGAATTGGGAAGATACTACAAGAGATGTTGGCAGTAAGTATTGTTCTTCATATTAAAATCTCATATTCATCTACAATTGTGAGGTTCTTAAGAAGGATTAAAATATGAATGTTTTTAGACTATAAATTAATTAATTAGTTTGCAATTATAGCTAACTTTCATGTTCATATTATTTATTATTTTTTAAATGAATTAATTGATGTTAATTACTTATATATATATATATATATATATATATATATATATATATATATATATATATATATATATATATATATATATATATATATATATATATAACACATTAGGATATCATAGAATTAGAATCATAAAGGAGGATATTACTAATACATATTTTAGAACACATGATGGCCATTATGAGTTTGGTTGATGTCTTTTAATCTTAAAAAAATAATGTTTGTGTTAGATTAGGTTAATAATATTTATAAGGTGTTTTTTATATTTTTCCCATTGTGTATTTAACCCAAATCAGTTATGATGCTTTACTCTTTGTTTGTCCTATCCTATATATGTAATGCTTCTCATTTATAATAACATAGAAGAAGTTAAGATGTAATATATGATATTTTCGACTTTATTATTCATATTAGATTGAAATCCTTTATTTTATAGATGTCTTTGTTTATGATGTTATTTGTTTTCAACATTTGAGATTCTACAATGTTGAGTGATTTAGGTTTCATTCCTTTCATGGTATCATGGCAATAGGTGTTGCAACCATCAACATGCAAGAAAATATAAATCTTTAAAGCATAGGGGCATAATAATATATGTTTTATGTTGTCTTCAATTTGATAAAATTACCTAATTTTAGGACATAGATCCCTTATATTGAAAACTATGATCATTAGTCTGCTCGTGTATGCATGCCACCTTTATGATTTTATCTCACCATAGGCCATATAGATTTAAGTTTTTAATAGTAAAACCTTGTACAATTCACTAACAGTCTCAAATTTTATATCATGCTAGTTGGATGAAATTTTTAGTAGGTTTTTATATATTTTTAGGGATCTTAAAAATTATTATGTTAGTTTGTCTTCATCATTTCCATAGGCATATGGCTTTATTCTAGTTTAAGGCCATATATTCTATAAATTGAGATCTAATGCTTAGGTAGGATAGTATTTTCAGTCTAATTTTATACTATACTAGTAACTACTACTATGCTTCAAGCTGTAATACATTATAGGATGTTGAATGAGGACAATTCAACTAGTTTTCATGGACCTTGCTAAGAGTCTTGTTGAAGTTTGATTTTATCAATTTTTGGTAACTTGTACCTAGTTTCTACCACATAATTTAATAAAAATATATTATTTTAAATATTTTAACAAGATGCATGTGCCCTCCGTTAGGTGTGTATATATAGGCTATTAAATGTCTTTTTTTTTTGACATGAAAAGTGGTTTAAAAGAATTTTTTTAAAGTAATTTCTCAATATAAGAAATAGGTAAAGTGGTAATAGTTTTTGGTGGATGATTTTCACATGGGATGTATTTTTATAAAATACCATTAACCAAATATTACTAACTAGGCCAAATTTTCCCTAAGTTAGCAGAGCGATCAAACCACCTAGTTAATCATTTTGGTCCTTCGTACATTTAATTTTTGTGTAATGTTTCATTGTTTGAACCACTTTAATGATGATAAAATTGTAAAAGCTATAAATTTTGAACCTTGAATTGAAATCAAGTTATATTTATTCAAAAGTGTATGTTTTTTCACTCTCCATATGTTGGGGTCATTTATCTTGTAACTCTTGATCAATAAATAAGTGTCAAATTATGGGTGGGGCTTACACATTTTTGGGGTTTAATTTATTCATTATCATCCTTCAAATTAGGGTTTTCGGTTTTTTTTAATGGTGAGGGGCATTCATTAATTATTTTTTCTAACCTATAGCTTATATTTTGACAATGGAGTCCCTCAACACATCATATTACACTACTTAGAAAAAAAATGAAGATACAACTTTCACTGATAGTTTTTATGATAACGAGACTTTATGACTTTCCAAACTTCATAGATGATGACGATATTGACTAGATTGCATCTATGTAAGATGAAGCTCTTTTCTTGATTCATCTCAATGTTTCAAATAACTTTCAAATTCATATTATGGATGCCATATCATTAAATGAACCTTGGCTTGCGATGTTATTTCAACCTTCTTTGAGGAACAGATTGAGCCCTTTAGGTTTTCTAAGCCCTATATTGCTCCACCTCTAGTTTCACTTCCTTATCTTCTTATTAGTGAGGATTTATCTTTTGATGATGACATAAATGGTCATTCTTCATCTCCTTCTCCTACTATCAATGATGTTTTCACTTCTAATTTTGTACTCTCTTCCTACTATATTTCTTCTAATGACACATTCTTGGTGGACATTGTTGTTCTTTTTGTCAATCTACCTCTATGGGATAGTTCCTTGTCAGACATGAGATGTCTATTTATAGAACCTCTCTTTGTTCCCATGTAGGATTGATCCACCATAGATTATCACTTTAGAGGACTCTATGTTAGTTTCCAAAATTACACTTAACAATTTTTTTCACTTATCAATATATTAACGCTTGATTTCCTAGTTATTAATCCTATCCTCTAGTGTTTACATGAAGTTAAAAAATCTTATTTCTACAACTAAGTTTTAAAACCCTATGTAATCATAGTTTTAGCTAGTATCTAATGTTTTCATGTATTATAAGGAGTTTGGTTGTAGGGTTTATGGAGATCAAAAGTCTATGAAATATTGAAGAAAAAAACATGTAAAATATAAGTCTTGGATTTACAAGTTGATAATGGTCATTCCATTCTCAAATTCCACCTCATGTGTAATAAAAACATTATAAAATCAAATGGAAAATTTATAAAATATGGTCGACATGGGAGTAAATTTTATAAAACTTCAAAGCCTAAACTATGAGTGGTCAATTCCAGATAGCAAAGATAAAAATAATAAAACAAGTTTTAAGAAGTGATATATAAATTAGTGGGCCTATGTGAAATATCAATACATATTTTTCAACCATTTGTAACTTTACATATTCTAAAGTTACAATATGATTCCAAAGCTTCCATTCTTAGTGGACATTTGTGAAAAATTGACATCTAAAAGACATTTTTTAATTTACAAATGTGAATTATGGACCAATCCCTAGAAATTGTAAAAAGGAAAGTGTTGGTCAACATGGATAAGAGGGGGAAACTTATCCCCATGCCATCGAAATTGTGCCACATGGAAAGTTCAATTAAATTAAAACCAATTTTTTAAATTTTGTAAGCCATGGGTCCATATGGGAATTGGTAGAGTTTTCAATGCTGAAATCAAATTTCTCCAATGTGAAAATTACGTTCCTATCTCCTAATCCCATGGAGATCTTGGTGGGGAAATCAACATGTAAAAAACACTTCTTAGAATTACAAGTTGAAATTAGTGTTCCCATCCTCTAAGTATATAGTTTGTAAAGAAGTAAATCATGGGCCCTTTAAAAAAGTAGGTGGGAAATTTTTTTGATGGGAAAAGCAAGTTCTATATTATAATTTGTAAAGTTATCAAAATTATTTGGAACCCAAAAAAGAAAACGATGGAGAAATAAGGTCAAGAATCAAAAAATCAAGTTTACTAACTTTTTAAAATGCAAACATACTTCTTAAGCCCATAAGGAAGAGAAGATGATAAAATAACCAAGTTAGAATGCACGTTTTCAACTTATAAATTACATACAAGTTTCTTAGGCATGTGGAATTCAAAATAGGATTCAATATATAAGATAAAAATCCACATGCTTTCAATATGTTTAGTGGTGGTTTACAAACCAAGGTAAATTCCAAGTGGTGCTAAATTCTAGTTCCACATTAAGATATTGTTATCACTGCTTTGGTCTCATTAAGAAAAATGGCAAGGTCATAACAGATCTCAATGGATAAATTTGTTGCAGATGTGGAGACATTGATTGATCTGTCAGCTATCTACTTTTCCTCTACAAAGTAGACTTAGGCTTGTTTTTCATAATAGTAACTCTAAGGATTTCCATTCAATAACAATTTCCTTCAGTCAGAGCGAAGATAGTTAATCTTTATGTAATCAGATTTAGAGTTTTGATAAACATTTGATAGCTTTAACCTCAAAATCATCTTGGAAGTGATTTTCACATAAGGAATTTGAATCCTCTTGAAATAAATTTAGTCCAGATGATATATTAGGAAAGGGTGGGTATGAAGAGGTATACAAAAGATAACAATAAAATCGATAGATTGTGGATGTCAAAAGACATAATATGGGGTAAAATAAATAACCAAAAGGTTGGTGATTTCTTAAGTGAAATGGGAATTTTTATGCACATAGACTATGTCAATGTTACTTGCCTCATTGGATTTTGTGTTCAAGGTGGATTACATACTATTTTAATGTTATATCCTCATGGAATCTTAACATCAATGCTACATAAGCCACAAACCAACATTTGAATTGATTAGTGTCATTTAACCCTTCATTTAATCAATCTTTCAGATTGATGTCTGTCAAACTAGGGCCGGTGTTCAAAGCTATCTATAGTAAGGTTTACGGTGGTATATCTATAAGTTGGTCTTGGGGGGATTTTGATGATTCTAATATAACTTTTACCAAATAAGGAATTATTCTAATCTAATTGCTTCACACACTTGCTGAAAGAAGAGATTAACTATTACACTACTAATTCAATCCTTTACTTGAAATTAAAGCGCCCTTGATCTACTTGCTTGAAATTTTAAATTTAAATCTAACTCACTATTGTTGAAAATATAATTCACACTTGATAAAACTATAAATATAAATCTAATTCACACTTGGCATGGAAATGTAAATATATATCTAATTCACACTTGCTGAAACTATAAATCTAAATCTAATTCACACTTATATGGAAATGTAAATCTATATGTAATTCACACTTATTAAAATTATAAATATAAATCTTATTCACAATTGATAAATTTATAAATATATATCTAATTCACATTTTGTTTAAAAATTTAAATTTAATTATTTATTCACACTTGCTAGAAAAATAAAATAATATTGAAATGTAAACCGAGAATTTATTGTTTTATGAATGACTAAGACATGCAACGATTGAAGATACTTTAATTATATAATAATGCATAATTAATTTCACATAAACATATATAATGTATATAAATTCTTGGTTCTAAGGAGAGTGGACCTTTGCTCTTCTTAGAGTCAGGAATGTAATCTACTCAATACTGAAAACTAGGAAAATTTTGCATTAACTCATGAAAGCTAGAAAGTTTACAATATTCTTAGAGATCAAAATGTAACTATATTCATTATTATTTTAATCTAGATGAAAATATAGATATTTATACTCATACCTCGAGATAAATATAGTACGCATAAAAATATAACTACCAGTTAATTTGTTGCTCCCCAAAGATAGGAGATTCAAATTGATTATAATCCTAGAGGATCCAACTATTATCACAAAATAGTTATACTATCCTTATAATAGTTTTGTGGTCCAAATATGTACAAAGTGTAACAAAATCGAATCCTATTTAAAATGGAAAAAAACATTCTTTGGTGTGATCCAACCATAGCCATCCTTATTTCCTGTAACTCCCATTTTTCCCAAATATTGGATCTACAAAGTGTGTAGAAATAGACCCACAGAGTTCATAGATTCTGGGTCTGTAGTGTCCATACAAGTAGTTCTAAAAAGTCCATAAAAGTGGTTCTATAGAGTCTGTAGATGTTGGTTGATTGGGTTTGTAGCTTTAGAAAATTGGAGTGACAACTAGAGCTTATTCCAATGATACTTTTGTCATCTTTCCTATGTATTCTTTGAATATCAACACACTAAAACATGCTTCTTGTTAGGTATAAATGACAACATAGTAACTCAATCTTTGGTTTGACATAAATGATATAAATTATCTATTTTACATGTTATATTAAACTAAAAGTCTATGATTTGCATAATATTATATCCTTAGAGAGAAGAAATGAAGTAGTTTCCATGTCAATAATGAGCAATATTTTTGGCTCATCATCTCCCCCAGACTTTATCTTTTACAAGTCCCATTACAAAACTTCATCTAGTGTCATCAGTTTTGAATCTATCTTCCATTCGTTTGGTTATATTAGAATCATCCAATTCATCCTAAATATGATTTTTGTATCACTAGTAAAGCTTTTGCACATTTGAACCATTTGTTTCCATATATCAAATTGTTCATTTGATTGGGTTGTCTAGTTCTGTCATCCTGAAATGGGTATAAATAACAAAGGGGATCTATACCTCATTCTAATCTATAGTTTTTTTCCATTAGAATTTAATGATGCTACAATCTGATCAAGGATTGATTAAACTCTTCTTCCATTCCATCTCAAATTATTAGGAGATATAACCTCACATCTCTTGAAAGAGATAGGTAACCAATCCCATCTTTTAACACTAGTAGTGAGAACTGACTCAAAGTTTTATCTTATAAATAGATCAAATGAAATTTTAAATTTATATAAGGCTTCTAAATAATTATTTTGACACTAATATTATAATAGGCACTCATAAAATCTTATTTGATTGCTCTAGAAATGGGATAAACTAGTCTAATACATAGTCATGTGGTCTTAGCATGGCTTGTATAATTTTCAAATCTACCTTTCCAAGCCAACTAATTTTTGAAAGAAGAATGGAGGGATCTCAAATGGACTTCCCCAAAATGTAAATTGATCAAGAATTTAGTGTGTTCATGTTATCCAAATATAAAATCATGTAGGTATAACTCAAAATGATCTTGATTAACAAGATTAGATTTGTAAAATATTTCCAATAAAGTAGTAGCATCCAAAATATCGTAAGGAAGATGGCAAGATATTTTGAGGATCTACCATATATAGATTATTCAAACAAAAAAAATTGTATATGAAGGAGGGATGTCTATAGGCTAAAAGAGCTTCTCCCAATTGGTAAAGTTTTTGAAAATCATCCTCTAAACTTTGGTGTTTAGTTTCTAATTCCTATTTTTCATCTACCAATACTTTGTTTGAATCAATTAAAGATTTATTCTCCTACTTGAGTGTTTGAAACTCCTCTTGAGCTTGATTCAATTTTTATAGTGGAGGAATGTATGGATAAATTGTCTAACATCCCTGATCAACAAACACTTTAGGAGGAGTAGGCTAACTATCAATTTGAGGAATATTAACAATAGTTGTCTGAGAAGATTTAACTAATTTTTATTATAACAATGTATTTTCTTTCTAAAGATTCTTGATATATATCTGTGTATTAACCTCTTCTTCTTCCTTCTATTCTATTATTTGTTTTTGGTCCTTAATTTCCAAAGCAAACTTTGAAGATACAATTTACAAAATTTGTACTAAGTCATAATTAAGTTGATCCTTAGTGTGTAGTTTACTAATTATATTTGCAATATCAGGTGCTTGTTGTTGGATCCATGCTTGGGCTTTAAAAAACTCTTTAGTTAACTACATGATAGGACTCTTTGGACTAGATGATTATCCTTCTTCAAATATACATGGATTTTTACCTTTATCCAATGGAGCTTGTTATTCTTCAATTGTGTTGCTTTTCTCAAGTTATAGTTCTTGTGTTTTTACTAGAGAGTTTCTTGATTCCTCTAATGTTTGCATGGTAGGGATTTCTTCCTATTTTTCTATAGGAGCTATTTCAGGAGCCTCTTATTGTCTTATAAATTGTTATACTGATGATTGAGATAGTTGATTAAGACTATCCAAAGTGTTTGCTTCTTCTTACTCATCTTCACCCAGAAGGATCAACTTCCTTATTATTATTTTAGTTTCCTAAACTTCAATTATTTTTTCTTATATTTTTAAGTCATTATCCTTCTCAGGTTCTAGTGAAGGAGCAACTTTTCTTTTTAATTTCTCCTTTCAGAGTAGAGAGTTGGTTCATCAACTAGTTCTTGAGGTTCTTGTGGAGGCCTTGTGAGATTTTGAGTAGCTTGAGACCTTGTAATTCTAGTTAAAGAGGGAAGAGTTTCTTTGACAACTACTAACTATTTCTATTTTCTTTTTGAATTTTAATTCTTGAGTTTTGGGGTAGTTGTGGAAGACTACTTCTATGACCAGGTTGATCTTGATATCCCAACTTCTTCCTATATAGGTGGGGCTCAAATTTTTATAATGACTGTATTTTCAAAATCTTCCCAAAATTTTTGCCCCTTTTGTAGGAAATAATGGTGAATAATAAGGTGAATGAGGCCATCATGCCTAAGGGAAGAAATAAGGGTGGTGATCATTACTTGGAGGGAACCATACAAGAAATATGGAAGGTTAATTTTGTACTGGCAATTTTTTATACCATATTTTAAATGCAGCAAGATTTTCATGGGTTCTCCTCCCACAAGTCTACATTACCCTTCACAAGTAACATATTTAATTACCCATGATGCAACAAATTGTTAGGGCTCTAGAAGTAAGTATTTACACATTCTCTTAGCTTTCCCTTTTAAATTAATCAAACATATAGCTTCAGTCCATTTATTACCATTAAATTGAGCAATTAGATCATTATATGGAACTCTTCCTATTAATTTGATTCCTTCACATGGAATTTTAATGATTTAAATGATAACTTGACTAGATACTAGAATAACTACTCCTTCAATAGTAGAAAAATCAGGAGTAAGGTTTTTCACAAATTCACTTACTAGTGGTTCATGAAAGCCCTAAAAATTATGGATGAATGGTAGCCAACCATTTACCTCAAATATTGATAAAAAGGATCTATCATTAAGAAACTTGGTGGCCTTATTTAGCTCTGACCTAATATTTTGCACCATGCTTTTCTACTATGAAGATGGCAACTAGATTGCTCACTGACTGTGAAAATGTTTGCTAAATGTAGGCAAGGTTTTCTAGTGATTAACGCCTTTTAAAACCCATAGAGAACACTTCAAATGCACTCAATAATTACCTTTATGTTGTGTTATGGATGTAGGATTAATATCACATAGGCTAAGAATAGCATAATCACAAATTCTCATAAATTTATCCATGTACTTGACATCTACAGAGTGGAGCTACTTACTATTGTTGTGACCTCATTGATGATATGATTGCTGAGATGATGGCATGTCTTGGGGTAGTTTAATTACTCACATGGGGAGATCGTGATTGTGTTTCCCATTGTAATATTTTCCATATAATGATTAAACCATTTTGATTTTATTTTTTTGATAAGATGATGCCATAGCCTCATCATAATGATAATGATGTGAGGGATTATGTTTTAGTATCTATGACAGGTGGAACTTCACTCCTCATTTGCATGCTATGATTACTCCTCCTCCTTAGGGAATAAATGATTATCCCTTTTTACTTTGTCATCTCTATAAAGTGAATCTTATTTAAATCAAAATAATTCTAAACTACTAAAACATGAGCAAATAAAACTTTATAATTGATCTAATCATACTTTAGATCCCATTCATCTTGTGTCATTTGTCATGTATAAGCATATTTGCATGAATTAGTTATCTTATTTTAAGGATAAATTTTGAAATTTATTGCATGTGGAGTTCAATCAGGATCTTCATGATCTAAGTCCCTGTTTTTTTGTTTTTTCCCCTTGGCTAACCATTTTTAGTTTTCTAACCAATGCCCTTTTATGCAATACATGACCAGCTAACAGGTTAGTTTTCTAGTCATGTATTGTCAATAGTGTCCTTAAAAGGATTTTCACTATTGAATTTTTTTGGTTTTATATATGATCCAAAAGAGCAACATCAAAGAACAAGTTTCCTAGAAGAAACAAGTTCTTCTAGAAAAATTACCTAGCATTGCATAGTCCAGACAAAATCTTCCTTATTGAGAGGCTTCTTGTAATGTTTTAGTCTAGTCCATTGACTAGCGGAGTACTTCTATTGTCATCAATGGGCATCATCTTGAAAAAACCATTTTTAAAGAGTTCATCTATTTGATATGGTCTTAACCACCTTTTCTATAGTCTACCTTTTAATTATTAAAATTTTGAGTCAAAAAATAATGCCCAGTCTCCTTTCTAAAACTTTCATTATTTGATCACATATGATAATTTGATCCCCAACAAGATTTTTAAACAATTTAAACCAAGATTAGTACTACCCCAGTATTAAGATGACCAGATTCGACACACCATTTATAGTTTTTGGATAGGCATAGTCCATAGATTATAAACTAGTAGAATTCATAGACTTTTGACTAGCATAGTCCATAGATTTTGAACATGTTCATATATCACCTAATTATTTTAAATGATTTTTAACTATAATCATGACCAAGGTTGATAGATCATTTGTGTTGTTATATGAATTATCTACACAAATGTTTTTAAATGTGGTTTACTGATGGTTTTGCAGGAGGATACAAGGAAATGGATTTGAATACTAGACCATTAGAAATAGTCATGTCTCCTAACTTGCAATCAATTAGTACATCTACAGTAGCTAGCCATGGTATTTTTAGGACTAGAAGATATCCCAAACTCTTTCTTTTGGGTTGCAGTATCATAAAATTAACTAGATATTCCCAAGATTCAACAAGTACTACATGATTGTTTGTAGTTCCTTATGGTTTGGTTATAGACTAATCTACAATTTTGACAATGGTAGATGTAGGCTACATTTTTGTGAGGGACAGTGTTTGGATAGTGTTGGTTGTCATGACATTGATATCTACACCTAAATCCACTAGAACATTAGGAATTTTCTTTCCTCCTATTATGACTATTATAACTAGACTACTTGGATCTATATACTTGTGTATTAATAACTTTCCTGCTAGCAAATCAGCTACCTTACCATCAATGTGTATGGCTTTTGGGTACTATTTCTTTCTTCCTGGTGTTTTGACACACAAGTTCCTAATGGGTTTATTCAATTATGGAATGTCTCTAATAGCTTGCAACAAGGGTAATTCAAAGTTAATCTTTTAAAATTCATGGATCAAGTTTGATTCTTATCTGATTTCATCTCCCTTCAATCTTTCAAGAAAATTAATTGATGGCATAGTGGTGTTTTCCTTGTGTTTTTTAGAATTTTCATTGATTTCTATTTTTTATTATTTGAAAAATTTATATCTTCTTTTTCATTATGTACTGCAAAAACGAGAATTGGAGGTTTTTATTTTTATTTTTATTGATCTTAGTTTTATATTACAATCAATCAATAGCTCCCATATTCATTGTGTCCCCTTGTTCATTAACATAAATAGGTGTTGGTGATATATTTTTAAGATTAACTATTGATTGAGTAGGCATTAGAGGCTAATTAAATTATTCTGGATGTTGGACAATAGGTTGTAGCATGATGGTCTACTATTGATGTGGTCTTTTTGGTTGGTTGTATTACTAATGTGGAGTCAATTGTTTATTCCATTGTAGATGTGGTTATTTTGGAGGCACCCATGGCTATTGTGCCAACATCCATGGTTGAGGTGACACCCAATCTTGTCCAAGTAATGGCATTTGATCTATGGAAATTTGAGGTTAAACCTAGATGGATGGAGGTGTAGGGACATTATAGGGTGATATCCATGGATTAAGTATATTTCTTACACCAAACTATTCTTAGATCTATTTTTGCAAAAAGAATTTTGTCTTTGAACATTGTTTACCTTTTAGATGGATTGAACATTTGCTTTTATCTGATTTTTCAAAGTAGGCAAAAGGGTATAATGATTTGTATAATGGTCTTTTCCTTCATAGATTGCAAGGGACAATCTCTAAGGGCATGTTTTAGCTTACAATCAGGATAATATATATCCAATGGTTCTATTGTATTGGATATATCTTAAAGGCCATCTAATTTAGTATTGATTGTGACCAAAATGTTTGTCTTTAGATTAGTAAATTATTCCATCAATTTACCCATTTCAATAGATCTCCATAGTCTTGTTCTCCTAACCTCTAGTTTTGTCCTGGAGTAGTTAGTATAGAGTTCTAAAATCTGAGGAAAGGCTAGTTTATTTATGTCTCCTCCTCCCATTATATATAATGTATCTCTAGTTTCTCCATCTAATCCTTTGAGGAAAAATGGCTTTAGGACTTCTTCAATGAGTGGGTAACTACTCCATTTATGAACAAATGTAAATATATCTAGATAGTCTTCCAAGGATTCATCATCATTTCATTTGATTTAACTAAAATTGGTTATGGTCTTCTATAGATTTGTCCAAACAAATGGGAAAATTAGCAAGAGAAATATTTTTCATAGAAGTTTTATCATTAGGATCTAAAATAGTGGGAAAGTAAAAAGTCTTCCCTAGTACTACAACTTTCTAGTTTTGTTGTTGAGCCATGTCTTTTTCTTCTTATGATGGTTATTCAATACTGGGATTAACTTCCCAATCAATGTTTATTGAAGGTTGTTAAAATTATTCAAAACTCTCTTTAGTGATGACTTGTTCAAATTCTTCTTTTAAATATTTTACAAACTCTAAATATTATCTTCTTGAAAATGGATGTTCTGGGTGAATTCTTCCTATAGGACTTGGTTGAGACAATGTTCAAGTCCCAAATAATATTTTAGGAGAATTCTAAAGATGTGATTCCATAGCTTATTAAAGACTCTCAGCTAAATATGGTGAAGGACTTCCTCCTTGGAGTTCTGAAATAGAGCTTGCAACTTTAATTTTTGGAGGGTATTTAGGGACAAACCTTCCTTTAGAATCTCTAGGTCAAAAGATAAATTGGTTGCTATTTATTTGATTTTCAATTTGTGGGTAGTTCTACAGAGTCCATATAAGTGGTTCTATAGAGTCTCTAGATGTTGGTTGAGTGAGTCTATAGCTTTAGAAAACTAGAGCCACAACTAGAAGTTCTTCCAAATGTTGCTTTCACCATCTTTCCTATGTATTCTTTCAACATCAACACACTAAAACATGCTTTTTATTAGGTATAAATGACAACATAGTAGCTTAATCTTTGGTTTGACATAAATGAGATAAATTATCTATTTTACATGTTATATTAAACTAAAAGTCTATGATTTACATAGATTATATCCTTAGATAGATGAAACGAAGGAATTTTCATGTCAATAATGAGCCACTTTTTGGGCTCATCATGAATTGGGATACTCACTAATTTTTTTTTCTTGTCATAGCTGAAGGCCTTATTTACCTTTCCAAGGGATATAAAAGATGGATATTTTATAGAGATATTAAAGAATCCAACATTTTACTAAATGAGGATTTTGATCCTTAGATTCTAGATTTTGGACAAGCAAACTGACTTTCTAAGCAATGGACACATCTCATAATGACACCCATTATAGCCACTTTTTTTTACTTTGAACTATAGTATTTTGTGTGCAAGATTGTAGATGAGAAGATAGATGTGCTTAAATTTGGGGTGTTGCTCCTAGAACTCATTATGGGATGTCATTAAATTAACTCTTTCTAAAAAAAATTATAATGTGTGTAAAGCCTTTAATTGATGGTAGGAACATCAAAGAGATTATGGACCCTTATCTTGGTGATTCATACAATATTCATCAGATAAATTATATGGTCTTGACAACTAGTCTATGCACTCAACAATCTGATCTCCTTCACCCTTGCATGGATCATGTTTTAAATCTCCTAACAGGTGAAAGAGACAACTTATAAAGCATAGACTGTGGGAGGATTCTAATTTTGTAGTCAATATTACTAATGATGAGATTAAAAATATAGTAGTTGTGTCATTTAAAAGGATTATTGGGTCGGTTAGGTCTGTATACCTTGTTATTGACCTCTAGAAGCCAATAACATTGAAAATTATTTTGGGCATGTCACTTGTCAAAAAAATTTTGGAGGCAGGTTAATATAACATTTGGTTTTATTATAGTTAAATAATCATAGATGGTTTTGTTAAAGCCATACATCAGAAGAGGAGTGAAAATAGTGTAAAGTATGTTCCTTCTATGTAAAGTAATAGTTACTATAGTGGCTCTTTTGATTCAATCTTATGTGCTTCCTTCTAAGGATCACAAGGGTAATGGGATTTTTATGTTGGGATTTTTGTTCATCTATTTTGTTTTTCAACTAGTTAAATGAATATATTTGTAAGATTGGCACCATCTAAGAAGTCACCACATAAACTATGGCTCAAAATGGAAGTATAAGGAATACTTTTTACATGTAATTCTTCATCAACATTAATTTAAGTTTATTTCATTTATCCAAGGTATAATATGAAGGGATAGGGGCTTAGATGTTTCACATTGATTTTCTATTGACTGACACTGAAGATGATGTGACTAAATATCATCTTGGGTTTTCTCATTTCATAAACCTAAGATTGGATACTCCTATAAATCACTAAAGGTTAAGGTGAAAAGTAAAGGTTCAAAAATGTTAAGGAGAATATGTTAAAATAACCTCAAATGGGGTCCACAAATATTTCAAAGATGAAATCAATTTTCCCATTTTACAAATGTGTAAATTGTATTTAGATGTCCACCACTCACAATTCAACATATAGTCAAAACACAAAGCAAAACATTCAAGACCAAATTCAACTTTACATTTTTTTCAAATTGAAAATTATATGTAGATTTCCCAAGTCCATGGAAATTTGAATAGGAAAATCAATGTGTAAAATGCACTTCATGAAAATTCAATTTGTAATATATGATTCAACCTCCCAATCCCTTTGATCAACTCAGCATAAGAAAATTCATCATGGGAGATTTCAAATCAAAACATTCAATGCCAAATGAAACTATGCATTTTTGAAAATTGCAAATTACACTTGAAAATCCCAAGTCCATAGGGGAAAGTTTGAGGGGAACTACAAATCTAGATTGCAAGTTATATTTTTACAAATTGAAAATTACACTTGAAGTTCCTAGGTCCATAAGGGAACTGCAACTCCAAATTGTAAGTTCATAAATTATAAATTATAAATGTACTGACTTATGTATTATTACCAACATGTAAAGTTATAGATTAGCTCTTGATTCCCAACTTACAAAGAAGGTGAAAAATTGTAAATGAGACACAAAATTCCCCATAAGGCTAAAATGGATAAAATAATGCACATAAAAAATACAAAAGTTTGGAGGCAACCCTAAAATTATCAAAGGCAAAAAGGAAAATGCGTGAAAATCATGTTGAAGTTAAAAGATGAAAAAGGTAAAAAATTTAACTAACTCTTGCATTTCCAAATAATTTGCTTATTTCAAATACCTCCATGGAAATAATGTTATAGGGTTTGTGAGGTGAAGGTGGGCCATTACAAGGAGATTTTTATGCCATGGATCCTTATTTGCTTCTATCATAGCTATAATACTCTTATGAAATCATTAAAAGACATGGAATATTCTTTGTCCGGCACAAGGAGAGTGGAAGATGTCCAAAAGTTTCCATCTATACAAATGAGTTGTTAAAGGCATGGCCAAGTGGTTACACAATATGACAAGGAGTTTATTTTTCTCCCAAGGGAATATTCTCCCTCAAACCCAGCTACAATAGATTTCCAGCCAAGGAGATCAAGGTTTTGTTAACAAACATCATCAAGACAAGGATAGGCAATTACTTTAGTGATCCCCTTGCAAGAGAAGGGCTTCCAGGCATGACAAAGAGCACCTTATAATTGGATCATATTGGTACATTTTTTAGAGTTGATTGCAAGTTTGTAATATTGAAAATTGGAAATGGGATGAGAAATTTATATAAAAAAGGACTTATCATCTTTTCAAAGGTTGTTTTTGGTTTTTGTTATTTCTAGATCTTAGGCTCTTTAAGAACTTTTAGGATCCTTGATGTGTGTGTATTGTCTCTCTTGCTAAGGTGGTTATAGTTGTACATCCATTATCAAGCTCTAAGATCATTGTATATGTCTCTCATGTTCAAGAGAAAATCACCATGCTTTTCCCCCATGGTAGAATTCTAAAACACTAATGTATGTAATTTTTTTTTATAAGTTAATGAAAAATAGATATGATTTCTATTGTATTTTATCACTGAAATGTGATGAAATATTCTCTATGCTCTACTTATTGGGTATTTAGTTTTATTCTTATTAATGGTGGCAGTTATTTTGGGTATAGATCTAAGTTCCAAATTCTTTTATGAAATGTGATTTGGGGATATGTTGTTGATAGCATTTTAAAAGCACCCTGGGTTTATAGATTTGATAGGAGAAAGAATTTGAAATTATACTTACAGTATATGCTATAGGGTTTCAATAATCATATAAATATTTACATTATATTGGCACCAATGGATGTGAATCATTCATGATAGTTTTCATAACTTGTATTTCAATATTTTTCATCTTTGAAAACTAATGATTTCATGCCTATTTGAATGATATTGTGTTATTTGAAAAAGACCACACCACCACACCTCTCTTTTATAATTACCTAACTCATCCTACCCTATTATATCCTACAAACAATACATCCTGTTTGATATTTTAAGTGTTATTTGTTTGCAGATGCATAACTATTACCTATATAAAATGTGTTTGTGTTTTGTACTACAAATCTAAAAATTTTAGTCTTACATTTGGCCTTAGTTTGTTAAAAATTTCTATAAAATAAGGGTTTTAATCATATATACATCTATCTTTAGTAGCTTTTTCTAGCCTAGATCATTTGTTCATTATGTGTGATAATTCTTCCTAAGTGGACTATGCAAACTTGGTTATGTTTTAGTCAAATTTAGTGTCTGTGTATTAGCAATACCCATGTAAATTTAATTGTATTATACCTCCATATGATCAATATTCCTTTTAGGTCATATAACTTTGGTTTAGGTAGAGCCAAGAGTAGCAGGGAAGTAATCATACCCTCTATCGGCATCTTCTAGTCATTTTATGCATTTAGTCCATCTTGATGCTAAACCCTTCCCTAGTTATAATGACATAATAATAGGTTTTTCATCTTTATTTTCCATGCTACCCAAGTGTGAAAATTTTAGTGTAAGAGGTGTACAACCAATAACCAACACAAATTCATTCCATTGATGGGGATAATCTTTGTCACCTATGTTTCCAATTACTCTTCAAGAGGGATACATTATTTTAGTATTTAATGTTCTCTTTCAATAAATACTTTATACATTAACCTCAACTATTTAATTTTAGACAAAGTTTATTGACATTATATCATGTGTTTGAAATCTAAGGTCATTTAATCATGATTTACTACATTGCACCATCAAATATGCATCACTCCACTAGGGACGTTGCCACGAACTTTAGAGATTTGGTAAACTGACACAAGATGATTTCTTGCAAAGGTATGTAACTTGTTTTTGTTCTAAGGTGTTTTATCCCTTTAAACACCACTATGAAAATTTTAACATATTTGATTTCATATCTCATCACTGGCTTCATCAAGGTATGGTTTCAGTAACTATCACAACATATTTGTAAACTATTATATTTTATAAGTTTTCTTCTAGTAGAAACTAGAACATATCATATGGTTTCAAGGAAGATAAATTCCTATTTTTAACTCCTTCATTTGTGAGTATTCTTTCACTTAGAAAGTTTCAGGGACTAAGAACATCCTTAAAAGTTGACTTATTAGAGAATCTTGTCTCACCCTTAAGTGTCCATCAAATAAGAAAGATAAAAATTTGGAGGCCAATTGAAGGACAAAATTCAATAAAAAAGGAGTGTTTGGAGTATCAAGATTATAATACACCTAAACTTTTATTAAACTTCCTATTATTAAAGATTATCATAGTTTTCCTAATCAAAAACCTTATAGTCTAATTTATTACCTAACACCTTCCCAACTAGCTAAATCTCCTCCTATGTATGATCCCCCAAGTGCAACTCACTCACCCACTCATAGCCCTTTACCATTTGATCTTGAACCCACCATTGAACCAATCATGAGGCACAAGTATAAAGATTTAATGAGCATCTTGTATTCAAGATTATTAAATTTAGACTAATTAATTTTTATGTAATGGAAGGTTATCCCAATGAAGTCTCGAATGAAGTAAGGAACCACCTCACCAAGTTATAAGGGAACCATGCAGTGACTAGTGATCAACATTTGAGGGCTTTCCACATTATCATTCAAAATTATGAGGTTGAGCATAAAGATGTTTTCATTAGGTTATTTTTGCACACATTGTAATAATATGCTTGTGATTGGTTTAATTCTCTTCCTCGTATATGTATTGATTCATGGGAAGAAATGAAAAATGTTTTTAATATTTGGTATGGTGACAAAATTGATCCTAGGTTCCTTCTTGTATAATTTGACAATATTAAGAACCCTAATGAGTGGTTGTAGGAATTTAATACATGGATCAATAATAATATGATGATGCTACCTAAAAATAATAGGTCTAGTGATACAATGTGATTGATTAAATATTATGATGCCTCTGACAAGAAGGTTGTGTACTACTTGAGGGAGAAGGTTCCTATTAAACATATGTTGGTATTCAATATGGCCATTCCAATTAAAATCAAAATAGAGACTATGGGTAAACCTTTAAATAAGTGGGTTGATTTGGAGTTAGTTAATCTTAAAAAAACTGTGTCCACTAATGTAGCTAACCTTGAGGAAATCATGAAAACTTTGGCATCTATTGTCAAAGAGATATCCTACAAGTTGGCTAGTGCTGAAAAAGGGTTGATTCATGGATATATAAGTTAGGAGGGAGATATGATTCAAAATCAAGCACAAGGGAACCCTATTTCTAAATTATAGATAATGATAGAGTGAAGAGGTATGCCCATGATGATAAAACTGATAGAAATTTGAATAGAGGAGCTAGGAAAAAAGTGCTTGATCCATTGAATGCCAAAGTGAAGATTGTAAATTTTGAACTTGAACTTGATTGGTGTGATAAATGCTTCCATCCACGTCATCCATGTGATAGTACTAAATAAATTGATGAAGATATAGAATAATGTGTCTGCATATAATGATGATGAGATTTTGATGATTGATTGTCATGTCTCTCAAGGTAAAATGTATCCCTTTATAGAATTGTTAAGTTCTACTACTGTTGATCAATTTTGGAGTAAAATAAAAATGGTATGTGTCCCAGTTATTGAGGTTATTTTTTATTTTAATATGACATAAGCATATGAATTTACCAGTCATGATTTCAAATTCTTATGGTCCATGATGATTAAGAAGTATGATGAGGGGATTCTTTGAAATGAGTAAAGCAAGCTAATAATTAATGCAAATGTTTCCCAATAGAAATAATATAGTATGAGAAGTAAGAAACAAGGTGTTTCTCCTCATGATACTACCCCTAAAAATCCAAGGGTAGGGGATGCAGGTAAGGAAGTAAATAAAACTATAATAGTCCTAAATTTTTCCAAGCTATCACTTGCGTGATTTAGCCAATAATAGTGTACATTTGTTGTCTAGTATCCCTAAGGGTGTGAACAATGTTATAACAAATCCATCCTTGAAAACTATTGTTAAACATGCAAATTCATCCCATCTTATTCCACCTATGATTTTGAATTATGGTATCCTAGATGAAGGTGTTGTCACCTTTCCTCCAAACACTCCTCTTCCTCATTATATCATGTTTGATATGGCCTAGGTGTTGAGCCAAATAAAAATCACCATGCTACTTGTTGAGTTATTATAAATACCTAAACATAGGAAGAGGGCATTTGAATATTTTTAATTTTGTGAGAGTACAACTAAAAATGAGATCAATTCACCCCAAACACCCCTATAAGATGATCGATAATTATATGAAGTTGTTGAACTAGCTCTGGAGGTTTATTTGGGGGTTGTATTGCTATAAAAATAGCTAAATTTGGATCTATTTTACATAACCTTCTAATTAATGGTTTGAATGCTCATAATTGCATGTTTACATATAAACCCTCTTGGAATGTGATTTCCTTCGGTTTCCTTAATGATCTTGGGGTAAAAATAACTCAGCCTTTGGCAAGTGTTATGCCATGGAGTCATAAGAGGTACTAGTTGTAGGATAACTTAAAGAGTCAATATTATAGTTGGAAGTTCATCTAGGTAGGTTTTTGAATATGGACATGGTATTTATGGGCTACCCACCTAAGTAGGGGATGTTGTTGCCATGAAAATGGGTTGCTAGAATTAGTGGAAGTGTGAAAATGGACCTTTTTTATACCACCATTATGTTGAAGGGTAAAATGGTCAAACTTCATAGACAACTTAAAATGCTTCATTGGGTAGTTTCATTGAGGTAATATACATTGATGTAGAATTGGGTAGTTTCATTGGGAATGTGGATTTTGTTAAATAGCCTATTTTTCTTGATATTGGGCTTGAAAAATAAAGTGCTTAGGATTGGAAAATGTTGTTTGACATGGTTTTATGAAATGTTGGAAATGGACCCATGGTTATCTTTTATGCCCCAAATAATAAATGTTTCAAGGTTTCTTTCTAGCTATCATTTGAGTGCATGAATGACATTACTAATAATTACGCACTCTTTATTAGTACTCACTTGAATGTATTTGAGAAACATGCCTACTTATAGCTAATGAGGAAGTACCAAGATTGTTTGGTTTGGTCTTATCCAGATTTGAAATCATGAAGAAAGGATTTGTTTCAACATGTCATCCCATTATAACCTAGCAGTAGACATTTTAAGAAAAAATAGAGATTGATTAACCTCATCTTGGCCACCAAGCTGATGGAAAAGATAAATAAATTAAGGGATGGTAAAATACTAGAGCCACTAGTTAATGGAAGACATCTTAAAAACTTCCTTAACTAAGTTCATGACTATATAGAATAATGCATAGTGTATAGTTTCATTATTTTATTGGTTTTTTACTCCTCTATATTGGTTCTTGTTTGGTTTGTTTCATTAATTTTTACCATGTTTTTGTTTTCAGATCCTCTTGACTAGTTTTTTCGTATACCCTTATTTAATTGAGTTTCCATGGGTTTTTGTTATGAAATTGATAATGTTTTGACTCCATGGCCCAATGGATTGGCACATGGCCATTTTATGGGGTTTTTTACATAATAACAAGGGGTGTACATCCCCAAGTGAGAACCAATGTTAGTTCCCAAAATTGCACTTACTAATTTGTGCCCTTAATGATATATTAATTCTTGATTACACAACTATTAATCCTATTTGCAAGTGTTTATCTAAAGTTACAAAATCTTGTTTCCATAACTGAGTTATAAAAACCTTTTGCAATCCCAACTCCAACTAATATCTAGAATTTTTGTGATTTATAAGGAGTTTGGTTGTAGGTTCCATGGATATCCAAAATTTGTGGAAGATTGAAGCAGAAATAGAACATGTAAATGACATGTCTTGAATTTTCAAGTTCCAAATATTCTTTCCATTACTGAAGTCTATGATGTGTATAACAGTAGTGTAAGAAAATAAAATGGCATATTTATAAAATATTATCCACATGGGAGTAACATTAATAATAATTCAAAGCCTACACTATGGGTGGGAAGTATGTGTAGAAAAGGTAAAAAGAGTTAAATAATTTTTAAGAATTGATATATAAATTTGTGGTCTTATGTGAAATCGCAGCATATATTTTGCAATCAATTGAAAATTTACATATTAAAAAGTTGTAATATGATTCTAAATCTCCCATTTCCAGTGGACACTTGTGAGAAAGGGACATGTAAAAATCAAGTTTTAAATTTTTAAGTGTGAATTATGGCCCAAGCCTCAAAACCCATAAAAAGGAAAGTGTTGGTCAAAATGGATAAGAGGGAGACACTCAGACCCATGCCATCAAACCCATGTCATGTGGAAAGGTCAAATAAAATAAAACCAAGTTTTTAAATTTGGTAAGGCATGGGTCCATATTGGAGTTAGTGGAGTTATCAATGCCAAAAGCACATTTCTCCAATATGAAAATTGCATTCCTATCTCCCAATCCCATGAAGATATTGGAGGGAAAGCAACATTTAAAACAAACTTGTTGAAATTGCAAGTTAAAATTTGTGTGGCCAACCCCAAATTCCATAGTTTGTAAATAAGCAAAGCATGGGACCCAATAAAATGTATATGCAATGTATGGACTGGATACTCTTCTATCCACATTGGAAAAACAAGTTTTATTTTAAAATTTGTAAATTTATCAAAAGTATCTAAAACTCATAGAAGTAAATAAATAATAAATAAGGTGAATAATAAAATAATCAAGTCATAATACTTCTAAATCTTATGGGGAAGAGAAGATGGTAGAAAAAAAAAGTCAAAATACAAGTTTTTAACTTGAAATTTTCATATAGGTTTCCTAGGCCCACAAATTTCAAAAGAGGATTCAATATACATGATAAAATTCCATGTGCTTTCAATAAATTTAGTAATGGTTTAAAAACCAAGGTAAATACCAAGTGTTGCTACAGTCTTGTTCCACATTAATACATTGGTATCACTAACTTCATCTCATTAAGAAAAATGGAAATGCCACAAGGGATCTCAATGGTGTAATTTATTTCATATCTGGAAACATTAAATGACCTATATCTATTAGTTTTCCACTTTTCCTCCATGAATTAGACTTAGGCTTACTCGAAATAATAGTAGTTCTGGTGATTTTCATTCAAGAATTACTTCAATCAAATCAAAGATAATAAATATTTATACAATTAGGTTTGGACTTTGGAGAGACATTTGAAATATTTAACCTCAAAACCATCTTGGTAGTGATTTTCACTCAAGCAACTTGAATTTGCTATAAACAATTTCAGTCAAGATAATATATTAGGAAACAGTGGCTATGCAGAGGTATACAAAGGAATCTATCAAATGGACATAATATGGATATTAAAACACTTAATAGGGGTAAAATAGATGATCAAAATGTTGGTAATTTATTAACTAAAATATAAATTATTGTCCATATCGATATGCCAATGTTGCTTGCCTCATTGGATTTTGAATTGAAGGTGGATTACATATCATTTTGTAGTTTTATCCTCATGGAATTTTAGTGTCAATGCTACATAGACCACACCTTAATATCTGAGTTGGAATATTCATTACACATTTGTTATGGCCAAAGCTAAAGGATTTCTTTACCTTCGTGAAGGTTTTCAAAGATGGATAATTCATAGATATATCAAGTCATCCAACATTTTACTAACCAAGGATTTTGAGCCTCAAATTTCATAATTTGGACTAGTAAAGTGGATTCATAGTCAATGGACACACCTCATAGTATTACACATTATAGGCACATTTGACTACTTGGTACCAGAGTATTTTGAGTATGGGATTGTAGATGATAAGACATATGTGTTTGCTTTTGGGGTGTTGCTTCTGAAACTCATTACCAGATGTCATCCAAATGATTCTTTCCAAAAAAATCTCATAATATTGGCAAATCCTTTGATTCACTATAGGAACATCAAAGAGATTGTTAACCCTTCTCTTGGTGATTCATACAATATTCATTAGATAAATCTTATTTACTTGATAACTAGTCTATGCACTCAGTAGTCTATTCTCTTTCACCCTTACATGGATAATGTTCTAAAGATTCTAATGGGTGAAGGAGAGAACATTGAAAGCATATACTGTGGGAGGATTATAATTTCATAGTCATTATTTTTGATGATGACATTAAAAATATAGTAGTGGAGCCATTTCAAAGGATTGTTGGGTCTCCTAAGTTTATATACCTTGTTATTCACCTTTGTAAGCAAACAACATTGGAAATTATTTTTGGTATATGACTTGTAAGAGAGTTACTTGAGACAAGATAATATAAAATTTGGTTTTATTATAGTTATATGGTCATATCTAGTTTTGATAAAGCCATACATCAACAGAGGAGTCCAAATAATGGAAAGTATATACCTTCTCTATAAAGTAATAGTTTTTGTAATGAGTCTTTTGTTCCAAGTTGAAGGGAATCCTTCGAATGATCACAAGGGTATTAAGATTTTTATGTTGGCAATTCTATTCATTCATTTTGTTTCTCAACTAGTTAAATGAACTAATTTATAAGATTGGTACCATCTAAGAAATCATCACTTAAACTAGGGCTCAAAATGGTAGTATAGGGAATACTTTTGCCAAGTAATACTTCATCAACATTGGTTGAAGTTCCATACATTTATATTTAATAAATAACATGAATGGATAGGGGATTTGATTTTTCACATTAAGTTTCCATTATTTATAATTGAAGATGATGTGACTATATATCATCCTATGTTTTCTTATATCATAAACCTAAGAATGGTTGCTCCTACAAATTACTAAAGGTAAAGGTGAAAATCAATGGTTCATAAATGTTGAGGAGAATATGTGAAAATATACTCAAATTAGGGTCCATATATATTCCAAAGATGAATGTAATTTTTCATTTTTTCAAATGCACAAATTACAAATTTCATTTAGTTGTTTACCTCTCGCAGGTCAACATGCAGTAAAAATAATGTGAAACTTTCAATGACAAATGCAAATTTGCATTTTTTTTAAAATTAAAAATTGCATGTAGATTTCCCAAGTGCATGGAAATGTGAATGGGAAAATAAATGTCTAAAATTAACTTCATGAAAATGAAAGTTGAAACATGTGGTCCAACCTCCCAATCCCATTGGTCAACTCAACATAAGAAAAGTCAACATGGTAGAATTCAAAGTATAAATTTCAATTCCAAATACAACTTTAGAATTTTGAAAATTACAAATTGAACTTGAAGATCCAAATTCCATGGGAAAACTTTTGACGGGAACTATAACTCTAGATTGCAAGTTGCATTTTTAAAAATTGTAAAGTGCAGTTAAAGTTCTTAAGTCCATGGGGGAAATTTTGAAGGGAACTGTAACTCTAGATTTCAAGTTGCATTTTTTAAAATTGAAAATTACACTTGAAGTTCTTAGGTCCTTTGGGAAGTCTTTGAGGGGAACTCCAATTCCAAATTTTAGATTGTAAAACTGTAAATTATAAACATGATGCTAAATTCTAGATTTTTGCCAACTTGTAAAATTACAAATGAGCTCCAGATTCCAACCATATAAATGAGGTGGGAAACTATAAATGGGACTACAAGTTCCACATAAGGCTAAAAAAGGTAAAATAATGAACTTTAGCATTTAATAAGTTTGGTGTCAAACCTAAAAGGATCAAACATAAAAAGGTAAATATGGAAAAACACATTAAAGTTAAAACATGAAAATGGTAAAAAACTAAGCCTTGAATTTACAAATAATTTTCTTGTTTTGAATACCTTTATGGAAGTCATTATGCAGGGTTTATGAGGCCAAGGTGGGCCGTTATAAAGAGATTTTTTCAAACTATCATGCTTCATTCTTTGCTACTATGATAACTAGAACATTCCCATGAAATAATTACAAAACATGGAGAATTATTTGTCCTACACAAGGAGAAGTGAATTTTTCCATAAGTTTATAACTATGCAAATGAATGGTCAAAGGCATGGAAAACTAGTTATACAAGAATGCAAGAAATTCAGTGTTCTCCCATGGGAATATTCTCTTTCAAACCTAGCTATTGTAGATTTATAGCCAAGGAGATCAAGGGTTTGTTAAAAAACTTCATCATGATAAAGATAGGCAGTTGCTTCAAGGATTAGGTTTCAAGTGCATGAGCTTATAGGCATGACGAAGACATCTTCTAGCTAGAGCATCTTGGCATAATTTTGAGAGCTGATTTTAAGTTTCAATTATTAAAAATTTAAAATAGGGTGATATTTTTTAATAAAAATAGGGCTTATCCTCTTTTCAAAGGTTGTTGTTGTTGGTTGTTATTCTTTCTAGGTCTTAGACTCATTCAAAAAAAATGAGATACTTTATGTGTGTGTCTTATCTCTCTTGCTAAAGGGGTTGTATTTGTATATGTCTCCCCTATTCAGAACAAAAATCAACATGTTTTTTCCCCATGGTAGCATTATAAAACACAAATTCCTGTAAGATTTGTTTGCAAGTTAATGGAAAATAATAGTGATATCTATTATATTTTTATCAATAAAATACAATGAAATATTCTCCATGATTTGCCTATTGGGAATTTAGTCTTATGCTAATCAATGATGGTAGTTATTTTGGACATTGATCTAATTTGTAAATACCTTTATGAACTATGATCTAGGGATATGTTTTTGATAACCTCTTAAAGGTACCTTGGGTTTATGGATTTGATAGGAAAAACCATTTGAAATTCTACTCATAAAGTATGTTTTAGGGTTTCAAGAATCATCTGAATATTTACATTATATTGGCACTAATAAATGCAAATCATACCTGATAGTTTCCATAGAATGTAGTTTAGTCTTTTTCATCTTTATAAATGAATGATGTCATGTATATTTGAAGGAGTTCTTATTGTTTGAAAGAACCACACCACCACATCACTCCTTTATAATTACCTAACTCTTCCTACCCTATTCTACCCTACAAATAATGCACCTTGTTGGATAATTTAAGTGTTATTTACCTGTAGATGCATAAATGTTGCCTATATCAAATGTGATTATGTTTTGTACTTTAAATCCCAACATTTTAATTTTCCATTTGGCCTTTCATTGTTGAAAATTTATTTGAAGTGACAATTGTAATCATATTTACATATCTTTTGAGTTGTTTATGTCTAGCCTAAAGCATTTGTTAATTCTGTGTGGCAACTCTTCTCAACTAGATTGTGCAAACTTGGTTATTTTATGGTCAGATTTGTGTTTATGTGCTAAAAATCCCCATGGATATTAAAATATAGTAATCCTCAATGCAATCAAGCTACCCTGTAAGTCCTCTCATATTGGTTCAAGAAGATCCAAAAGTAGTAGGGAGGTAACCATACCTATTGTCAGTGTCTTTCAATCATTATCTATATTTAGGTCATCTTGATACTAAACCCTTCACCATCTATAATGACATAATTTTGGGTTTTTCATATTTTTTTTCCATGCTACCCAATTATGTAATTTTGAGCACAAGAGGTGTACAACAAAGAACCAACACTCTACAAGTTCTATTTAGAGTACACTTATTAAGAATTACACTCCACTTACCACAGATATTATTCTATCGAATGTTCTATGTATTTATTTTGATCACTTCATATTTATAGAATTATATCCATTTATTTTACATGATCTTTATATAACTATGCCACACTTCAAATTTGGACGTGATTCAAAGATATTCATATTCTTACCTTCTTCATATTTTTTTGTGGAGTGAGCAGACTTCCATTACACCATCTGTGTTCTTCCTTTGGCAAAAGAAAGAAAAATTATTTATGTGGATGGATCTTCTAAGATCTTCTAGTTGAGGATATCAACAAAAATATTGGTCATCTTGCAAGAATAACTTGGAGTATCAATAACTTCTTTATTGACATCAATTCTCCATGGGGTATTCCATATGAATTCCTTTCTCCCTTATTTTAAATAATTTAAGGGGGGGAGTTTTGTTTCCAATAGGTTTTTTCTCTTTTTCCACTTTATATATATATATTCTCTTTTTCCACTATATATATATATATATATATATATATATATATATATATATATATATATATATATATATATATATATATATATATATATATTACATGAGTACTTGATCAAGCCTTGTTTTTTAGACAGATATTATAGATATGCCACTTTATTTTTGTCTATTTATACCCCATATATTGACTTGATGTGGGTGTTAGAGTAGGTTATTGATGTTTAGTAGGTGATTTCTATATTTTTCCTATTGTGGATTTATCCCACATTGGTTAGGATGATTTTCTCATGTTTTGTCCTTACCTATATATGCAAGGCTTATCATTTGTAACAACATAGAAGAAGTTTGGATGTAATATATGATATTTGATACATTTTTCTACATATCAATTTATAGCCTTTTGTTTTATAGATATCTCCTTTTGTGATGTTCCTTGTTGTTAACACCTAAGATTATGTGGCTTGGAATGATCTAGTTATTTTTCCTTTCAGTTTGACATTATAGAGTTTGATGAATTTCATTTTTAATAAAAAAATTTAATATTTTTTCTTAGTTTCCTTTTATACTAGATTGATTTAAATCTAATCATGGTAGGACTATTTTATTTATGCTCGTATAATTTTACAAACATTGTAGAAACATAGTATTTATACAAAGACTTTTAAATATGATTATTGAGTCAATTACATGTATTACTTTAAATATATTATCTCTCATGAATGATTCAAGGTTGTTCATCATAATATAATTACCATGACTAATTTTAATGTATATATCACCCTCAATAACCTGGGCATATTCTTACTACTTACTATACCTGATGACATACTTATAAAAAAATGGAACTGTAGCATCACCATTCACATATATCTTGATAATGAAATCATTCCATCATAATGAATTAGTTACTATATAACTCATAATATTAAGGATTTCATTTAAACTGATCTAGTTCTATCCACCTATGAGTTTCAAAAACCATTCTTTGTAAAATGTGATATATTAGGCCTAGATTGTATGTGCACCTCCTTTTATAAGATGGAATAACAATTTTATTTGAAATTTTATAACCCAAAGGAAATAATTTCTTAATTAATATTAATTAAAATTAAAATTTGGCTATTCTTATTATTCTAAAATAATAGAGGACTTATTTAGTTAAAATCCACTTTAAGGATGTAAGATGGTTTGTGAAAATTTGAAATAATTTTTAGAAAAAAGAATATCATTGTAGATAAATAAATGTGTAATAGATGTTTTAATGTATTTAATTTAAATAATCCACAAGAAATGGAAATGGAATAAAAAATTGAGTGGTATATGCACTCTTGAGAAGGCTTGAAAAATAGAGGCTTTGATGTGTGCCATGCCCATATTTTAAGCAGATTTTGTTAAATAATAACATAAAAATGCTATTAGGACATATATCATAGGGAAATTATTTATAAACATTATAATTATCTATAAACATCAAGAAAATTTGGGTGGAAAGGGGACACTATGTGATGAAAGGATAGGATATACGTTTACATAAATTCAAGCCTTAAGCATAAGGTTAATAAATTGTTACATGATTCTTTAGTGGGTGGACATTAAATATTGATGAATACATATAACATAAAATGAAAGATTTTTTTATTTGTACTCAAAGGTGATGTGAAAATATTTGAAGAAGAGTATTTTTTATTTCAACAAAATATAGGGGAGAAAATTAAGATGATGTGTACTTTGTAAATTTTATCTAGTTATAGGAGGATGTCTTCATGTATTTCCTTACGCACTTACCAAATGGTTAAGGTAAAAGTGTCATCATTGTAGTCATTTATGAAATCAAAAAAAAAAAATCAATTATTTTTGTATTGTCACATCCTCGTGTATCGAGCATGATGAAAACAACATGTATGAAGAAAATTTAGAAGTTATATCACACTTTAAAGACTATCATAATTGATTATGATCTTATATTTACTAATAATATTTTTAAAATATTTATTCACTTGTTTTCTTACTCAACTATCTCATTACTCTTTATATCATAAATCTATGGGATATTATAAGTTATCAATTTTTGTTTGTAAGGGTATATATTTTAATTTGATTTTGCTATGCATGCACAATAGGTTAATTAATTTGAAATAGAATAAAATATTATAACACTTATTTCCATGATTTTTTTAACATGTCCCTATTCATGGAATGTATTTATATACACTACCACCCATTACCTCATAATTGAAATCATACATTGATTTTGGTCAACTAATTTTTTTTAATAATAACAGAAACTGCTCTATAGTCTTTATGAAAACATATCCATTGATAGTGGAAAAATAAAAAATAACAATTTAAAAAATGATCAAAATATGAATTAAAGGCCTTCTCAATCGACTTGAATACTATCAAGGCAAAGAAATCAATAGGCACAATCTGTATTGATCATATTGAAAAATTAAAATATTTTTAACAATGCATAAATAAACCTCAACTTAGAATTTTACTTGATATTCAATGTTCAAAACTCTAAAAAAAAATTTAAAAAAAAAAAAACTTACTATTTTTGACAGATGCTAGTTTTAGTAAGGTTCATATAGAAGTGCACACAACTCCAAATATCTTCAAAAATATTAAAAACACATAAATTAAGATATAAAATTAATTTAAAATGAAATTCATGTCCATTTACACGAATTTACAATTTCTAAAAAAGAAAATTCCTAAAAAATATCAAAGATCATTTTTGGACCCTCAGATGGTCACATATGGCCTCTGAAAAATATCAAAAACATCCATAAATAGAAAGGGTGGGTTTTTTATCCATCAATATTTTGGGATGGTCATTTTGGCATGAAATATATCTAAAATATATCTATGATCAAAAGTTATAAAATTGAGAAGTTTGGGCATGTTTTCCACATTATTCTCTTCTAATTGAAAATAACTCATCTTATGCGAGCTACTCATATTGTATTTTTTCCTTTTTTTCTTGTCAATTTTATTCATCTTCCATTCAAAACTCTAATTTTTGTTTTCCTACTATAATCCTTCTAATTGTACCAAATACATGTCATAACCTATTTGCCTTGTGCTTATTGTCTTCTTATCTAGAACCTACACTATCTTTTATTTCTTCTTCTTTGGAACTTGATTCTACCAATAAAATTATATATATTCTTCACATTCCCCATATTATCCATGAAAATAATATAAATATGAAACATTAAAGAGTATATAGATATCAAAATTATGTAATAAACTCAACTCATAATTATTGTCATTGATTTTATTCACAATTCTATATGGTCCAATTTTCATGTATTTAAACTTGTTGTATGTGATTTTAGAAAATATATCCTTCCTCAAATAAACCATCATCAAATATCCTTTTTAAAATACCTTTGACCTTCTTCTGACATCTATTAATTATTAATACTTCTCATTACTTTCCTACAAATTTCTTCTCACTTCTTCTTGCAGCTATTTTATAAGCTCTACAAATTCTTCAACATCATCACTAACTTGTTATAAAAAAATTATTTGTACTAGATATAAATTTTTTTAAAGATTTATCCTATAAATAATCTGAAATTCTAATTTTCTTGCTGATCTTTTCACAAAACTATCATATATAAAATCAGCATGTGGTAAAGCCAAGACCCATTTCTTTGACTTGTCTCCAACTATGCATCTCAATAAGTTTCCATAGATCCTATTTACAACTCTTATCTATCCATCTATTTATGGTCATATGCACTACTAAATTATAGCTTGCTTCCCATACTATTCCATAAATCTCTCCAAAAATGACTTAGAATTTTTGTGTAACTATATGATTTAATAGTTTCTATAACACCATTAAATATCATAATGTCCTTACAAAATAGTTATGACACTCTAGTGTCATAATTGGTTTTATGAAATGAACTAAAATGAACCATCTTATAAAAACTATCTACAAAAATAAAAATTTAATCATTACCTCTATGTGTGTTTTGTAATCCATACTAAAATATGTCTAGGGCCTCTTGGAACCGGTAATGAGATGTATATCCCTATATTATATGCATGTCCTTCATCCACCTAATATATCTTGTATCTTAAAACATATCATGTGACATATCTCTTCATCTTTGGCCAAAAAAATTATCCTTCACTAAATCTATTGTCTTTGTTTATCTAAAACACCACTACGCAATTCTCTTATAATATTTCCTCTTATAGACCCAATTGGAATTCATAATTATTTCCATTATAAGGGATAAGCATAATTAATAATATACTCATCATAAATATTACTTTTCTCACATTTTAATGTATTTATGCATCACTCAACTATCTTTTCAAAATCTAAATTGATATTATATACTTCCTTAATAACTTCAAATCCAACTACTTTGGTCACCATTGTAGTTATCAACCCCACTTTCCAACTCAAAGCATAATATATGTGATTATAATTTATTATTCAAACAAGAATTATATCCCTATAATAAAGACACCCACTTTGCATGCGTACTATTTGGTTTCATTTGAGTGCTCACATACATCAAGCACTCATGATTAGTAAATAGGATAAACTCTTTAGGCACCACATAAAGTTTTTAATGTCCTAATTCTTTTATAATGACATAAAATCAAAATTTAATTCATAAATTTATTTATTCTTAATTCATTCAATTTATCATTGAAACATGTTATTAGCTTTGCTTCCTTATTCAACACAACACCAATTCTCACAAATGAAGCATATTATTTTGTACTCATGCTATAATATATTTTATTGAGTATATTTGATCCTTGAATTAAATCAATGTGACATTTAATATCTCTCTTTGGTGTTAAACCATCTAGTAACTCATTAAGTATAACATTTGCATATTATTTCAATATTATTTTTACTTATACTAGTATTTGAACCACTTATTTGTCTTCTTTTTTCACTACTAATACATAGTAACCTATCATCTTCACGTATTTGATTAATTATTTTAAAAACAAAATAATTTCATCGTACCCTTCTTATTTAAGAGCTAATAAAACTACCTTCATACCACCTTTCCATAAAGTATATGTCTTCTTTACTCCATCATGAATTGATTTTATATAAAACTATTATGGAATTTCCAATAACATATGGCTTGCATCCATCGGTATAACATCACACCATATTTCATCATTGTAAATTTTTCCTATGTAAAACATGATTAAGCACATTTTATCTATTGTAACTTCAACCCCTTTATTAAACCATGAAATCTAATAAGGATTAGGATGTTTTTCTCAATGCAGATGTAAATTCTCAATCATCTCCATAGAGACCTTATGTTCACAACTACCACCATCTATAATTAATTTACATATCTTACATCTTGAAACTCACCTTGTTCAAAATAAATGTGTTTGCTACCATATATCACCACCTTCTTTATTATTCACTTATTCTTTCCTTAGATCAATCATCACTCTTTTAATCATGATATTTTCTCTAATATATGCTACTACAACTTAAATATTTTGTTATTATATCTTAGTCTCAACTAAATTCACTCTTGGATGATCCTCTCGCCTTAATTTATGATCTTGGTAGTGACAAAAATCAAACGCTCTATGTTATTCTTCTCCACATCTATAACAAACATAAGATCTACATTGATTTGGAAATAATCCTCTACCACCACCATTGCCTTGTCATATCTAAAATCCTTTTCCTCTTTATTAGTAATGAAAACATTGTCTATTAGGTTCTTGTCCTTTTGAAAAATGTGTTGTTTCACCTCTAGTGGTATTAAACCCACATCTATTTATATTAAATTCACATTATACACTTATTATATGGGATTTTCCTCTTTTTGGACAAATATATATTCTTCTAAAATTTTGTCGATTTTATTTTTCTTCTATCTTAAAAGATAATTGATAAGTGTCCTTCATGTAAAGTATTTTATGCATGCTTAATTCACCTTCAATATAAAACTTCAAACTATTTACATACCTTGCAGGCATCTATTCTTATATTTCATCATGCTCCACTCATATGGAAAGTACATAAAAACCATCTGTATACTTTTGTATGTTGTTATCATTTTTCTTTAAATTATAAAATTTTCTATATAGGGTTTGTTCATAATTCACAAGAATAAATTTATCGCTCAGCTTCATCTCCATCTTTTTCTATGAGTTGCTTTTCTCTTTACCTTATCTCTATCTTTCTTTTTACAAGTGATCCCACCAAATCATTGCATGACCCTTCAATTTTGTAAATGTAAAATTTAGCTTCTTGTCTTCTATCATAGTTTTCCATTCTAAAAAATTCTCCATGACATCTAGTTTATCAAATCCTTTATTTTTTAACTTCCTCCATAATAAGAAATGTCAACCTTGATTTCTTCATTCCTTCCCTTTAAAGCTATTACCATACTTTCTTCCATTGGTAATGACTTTTCATATTGTTACTTGTCGAATATATTACTTATTATATGTGTGTTCCTATGTGTTATCTTCTATTCTCTTTATCTTTGATTTTTAAAAAATTAATTTAATTATTCTACTTGTCTTTACATCTCTTGCATAGTTCTATTCATATAACCAATTCCTTGTCATCCTCTCGCCATATCTTACACCTCCAAGATTCAGACTTGATATAATACAAAATAATGAACACAAATATTATCGAGGCAAAGAAATCAATAGGCACAATATTTATGAAACAATACTATTTATTTATCATATTGAATAATTTCAATAATTACAAAGCATGCATAAATAATATTCAATTCAGAATTGGAGTTGACATAAAAATTTTGAAAAAAAAAAAAACTCAACTTTCTATTTTTTAGTATGTTTTGTATGCAAACATGCACAACTCTAAAAACCTATAAATTTTTTATAAGCACTAAAATTAACATATTAGATTAATTTCAAATGAAATTCACTTCTGGTTACAAAAATATACAATTTATAAAAAAAAAAAAAAAAAAACTTAAAAAAAAATATTAAAATACATTTTTGAACCCTTAGATGTCATGTATGGCCTCCAAACAATATCAAAAAATGTCCATAACTAGGTAGAGTGGGTTATGGTTGCACTTCATTTTTTGATACGGTTCATTTGGTATGAAGGAGAGCTCAAACAGAGCAATTAATCAAAAGTTATTACCTGTAAAAGTTTGGACTGATTTTCTACATCACTTTTGACATAGGATATTGGATTTTGATAAGGTTTTGGTCATGTATATATGTTCTTAAAGTAACAAAACAAGGATAAAAATTTATCACCAAAGTATTATGGTCCTTCTCAGATATTAGAGAAATTTGGAGCATGGCTTATAAATTAAAATTTTCCTCAACCAATAAAAATATATTTTATCTTTTATATTTGTTGCTTAGATAAATTCAGTTTTTAAAATATTATAGTCTAAATAGATTTAAATTTTTTTGATGATGAGGGAAGAGTCATCTTGGAACGTAAATTAATTATTTAGACAAGCATTAAGAGGTTGCGAGCAAGGGTGATCACAAAGTCTATCATCAAATGGGAAAAACTACTTAGAGAATATGTGTTAAGATGCATATTTTACATGTAATCATTTTCAATTGATCAATTTTGAAAATATCACCAATTTAAAACTGAAATCAATAGTGAAGAAAACATGTTACATTAACCTAATATATGTATTGAGATATTTGTGACTAACTTATGGTACATATAATATTTTAATTAATCATTTTATATATATATATATATATATATATATATATATATATATATATATATATATATATATATATTTGATTTGATTAATATATGAAATTATTGTGATTTAATTATCAAATATAAATAATAAATTATGAATGTTAAACTTTCTCCTAAAAAGTGATTTAGTTTTATATTTAAATATATTTATTTTATTTCACTTCTATGATATGGATCTACTTTTATCTAAGAGTGAATAATATTATTCTTCTTACATAAATAACTGTTATAATTATATTTATATATATATATATATATATATATATATATATATATATATATATATATATATATATAATTAAATTATAAACATGCTCTAATGTTGATGAATTCTAATATTTTATTGAGCTTGGAGTAATTTTATTTGAATATGTTGGCGATATTAGGACAAGATAAGATATATTATATAATTATGGTAACAATTTCTTTTACATCAGAAAAGATGGATAATATAAGTATATATTAGTCACGATGACATGTTAACGGAAACATGGTTGTATTTTACTTGAATAAAACATAACATATTCAAACAAAAGATAAGATTAATATTTTTAAATAATATATTATTATATAAAATGTACACAATATTATTTATTCGGAAAATCTATTGATAAGTACGAAATCACGAGATTTGTATTTTATATTATTATTATTTTTTATTTTAATTGATAAAATTATGAGTTTTTAAAAATACTATAAATTTGCATAATTCTACAGAAAAATAAGATATTAAAGTCTATATAAAGTCTTTTCCAACGGTAACATAAGAAAGAATATATATAATAAATTGTTGAAGCAACTATACAAAGTTCAACCAGCATCCCTGAAACATCTGCACCTCCTCCACAAGACTAAGGCCCTCTCGAATGAAGGGTCATGCTAAAAGTTTCATTTGTTTGCCTTTTTTGATCTTTTTTGTTTCAGTCCTCTCCCCCTTATCTTCTCCAAGCGCTGATGAGATGGGTATAAAGATTTCAATAAAATTAAAGGGCGCAAATTTATAATTTCAATGCTCCTTTCGATCTGCCCTTCAATAAGGTGTTTCAATCTGTAGTGTCACTTCACTAGATATAGGTTGTTGAAGGACTTGTGATGCCGAATTTTCAACCTCCCTATCAATGACTTCTTTATTTACGGCTGAAACAATCAGAGCTTTATCTTCTTCTGACGCCCCTACCCCATGTTTCTTCCATCTTCACTCAATAAGACCTGAAGTTGCTCATCCTTTCATGCGTCATCTTCTGAGTCGTAATAAGAATAGTCAAGTCTAAACTCTGTCAAATTATTATTAATTTATGGTTTTATATGTGTTTAAAGACATAAATCATTTAATTTTAAAGTTACACATGCACGGGTTCAATAATAGTTTTAAAAATAAGATTCTTTGTCTCAATACTAGTCACTAATTCCATCTCTTTGTAGAAAATTTAAATACTTTTTAATAAAACAAATGCATTATCCTTGTTTATAGAAATATAGTTATGTTTCAAATATTCTTAATTTAATTCTCTGTTTTTCACCAATCAAAGAATTGAAATATTCCATTGCAAATTCTAAGTGGATTTAGAATGATGTCTTATATAATGTTATGCATGACATTACTTCTTCCTGGTTTGACTCAACATTAAATAAGAGAGATTCAAATTCATTTTTTAAGAATTTAAATACAAGTTTATCATTACATCTAAAATATTTGATTGTAAAAACAAACGGAACAAACAAAATAAGGTAGTAGAAAGTTAAATTCTAACCTTATAACATGTCTTGAAATTCCTTATGCCACTTCTTAATTTAGGATTAAGTATAAAATTTCATTAAGCCTTGATGAATAATCAATTTACTTGAATATGTTATCATAAAAAGGAACATCTAAGGATAACATGAGATGTAAATTCACTATGCAAGTACTAAAGCTCATTTTTTTATTTTCTAAATACTCATCTAAAATGAATATATAAACCATAATAAACCACTTTTCCTCTTTCAAATAACGTTTATATAAACTTCTTATTGTATTAATAATAATCCAATTTAATGTCTATATTAAAAATTTGTTAAACAAATCAAATTAATCTAAATTTAAAATATAAAATTTAGACCTCTTATTACAATTTGAAATAATAAAAATTAAAATTCTTAAAATTAATAAAAACTCATAACCTAGAAAACTACCATTAAAAATGAAAGGAAAGCACCATAATCCAAACCCAAAACGATCCTCTTATTATATGAAATAATAAAGCTGGAAATTCAAATACTAAAATAATGTAATAAAGTACCATATCATTTTGTAAGCTATTTAACAAAAATATTTTAGAATATTTAATTTTTATTGTGCATTGGTAGGTTTCTTTTGGATATCAATGAAATATTTATTATAATTTTAGAAAATATTTTGTATAATGTTATGGTGTTTTTGTTTTTGTTTTTATTTATTTTTCATTTTTTTTTTAGATATTTATATTTATTTATCTTTTATTCATAATATTTTATTTTTCGAACGTAGTTAAGTATGTACATGCCTTAGGTTTATTTGATATTTAAAATTATATCTCTCACCCTATCATCAAATATGTTAAATGACATTTTCATAAATTCCTACAAACCACGAATGGTTACAACTTTCCAATTATAACACAAAGTTCAAAATAATTATTTTATTTCATGAGAAATTATAAGATACTATTTAAACAATTAAAGATTTTTTTTTTAAATAATTTATTAATATATTTTTAAATATACAATCAAAATCAATCTCTCTCTCTCTATATATATAATTAAAATATTACTTATTTAATTAATTATATTTTATTTTATATTGTAATATAAAATTAATTATTGTTTAATATAAAATTAAAAACTAAATCATTTTTTATACTAATTTATTGTTTTTAATATACTAATTTTTTTGGTTATATAATCCAAAAAAATATAAATAATTACATTTTTAATAATTTGATGACTCCAGAATTCCTTAATGTCATAAATATCATTCAGATAGATTACATATATAGCTATTTTCACAAATTCAATTCGAAAAGTAAATTGTTGAACTCAATGCAACCTCCTTTTGTCCAAAAGTAAAATTGCGCCTAGAGATGGCAAGAAAACTTCTTAGTTTCTTCAAGTAAGAGGTTATCATCATCTAAACAGATCCAAAAATAAATAAATAAAAATTCTCTGTTTTCAATTTTTTCCCCTTTCCAATTAAACATAAGATATATATTTATAAATATTTAAAATTTCAATTATATTAAATATTTGTGATAAATATAAATTGTAAGAAAAATATTAGTCATAAATATAAACCACCCGTGTATATATACAGAGGACGAGTTAATCTGTAGTTAATACCAGCGAATACAAACGAACATGCTGTTTAATATGTTAATCTCGAGGTTTTGAATTTCAAAATAATGGTAACGAGCTTAAAGATAATATTTGGGGCTGTATAATTAAACAAACCTGTAAACATAACCAAGTGCTACTTTACTTTCTATTGGAAAATGCTGCTCGATTCTAAGGCGTTCAACATTGTTCACCATGGAAATGTAGACTGTGCAGGAAGTGCATTGAGCCTGTCCTTCACATCCTTCATAAGCCTCAGAGCACGATCAGCGTAAGGAGGAGCCTGTGAACGACAAACAGTTTAAAAGAGTGAAAAGGATTAAATTAAATGAGATTAAAATTAAAAAGGAGAAAAAATTAAATTGAATATCATCAATAACTAAAGCATATACTTCTCTTTTGATGGAGAAACGTCCAAACTAAAAACTATTACTCAGTCGTTTCCGGAAAATATCTTATAACAAATTTGATTGTTAAATATCTTATAACCAAAAATTGTGAGGATGGTACTAAAAGTAAAGGACTTATTTTTACAAAGTCGATGCCATTTTTATAATTGAATTTGAAAAATGAAATTAGTAAATGCATCGAGGTATAATGTAAACATGGATAATGTAAAGAAGTACTTCTTGTTAATTGTTCGAAAGAGAAAGGAATTAAAAATATGAATTAATTTTTTTTTATAAAATTTTATTTGATATGTCAAATTTTTTTCTAACAAAATATAATTAATAAATTGTAGGAAACACATTATGATAGTGTTCAAATATTGTAAACCAATATTTTATTTTAAAATTATATGATGGGAATTAATTAAAAGATAAAGGAAACCAAATACGAATGAAACTCTATATAAAAAAATGTCAAAAAAATTTAATCATGACAAATTTTAATGATGTTTAAATATGGAAAAACATTGTTTTGTACTAAATTGGAGAATAAAAAATAATGAAAAATTATGAACTGAAATATTATAACACACTATTATGCCAGAGGCATTCTATATGAGAAACTATGCAAAGATTCATCTCACATGAGACTAGAAAAATTAATTTTTTTGGTTTCCCATCATTGCTAACATGTGTGGGGAGGTGTGGGGAGGTATTACCTATGCTGGGAAAATGTTGTCAATCTGGTACAGTTTGCATATCGCACAAATATGAATGGAAATTTGATAGAAAATGAAAATGGAAAGGTACAATGAACATCAAATAAATATCCAAATGAGATAACAAGTTTGTTTTGGGTAATCTATTGCTGCAATAGTGCTTCCAAGAGGAGTTCAATATTTGGAGGAATGCATGGGAGTCGAATCGAAGCCACTAAATAGAGTTGAAGGCATGTCATTGAAAATTAATACCCTTAGAAATACAAGATTTTGAGGCACTGTAGCATGCCATGATCTTCTCCAACTGGCATGATTAGCTTGAATGCTTCGAATAAAGCTACAATAACTATCAAGATAAGAATATTCAAAGAGGCAATGTTTTAAAAATAATAACTTGTATTGATTCATATTGAATGATTCAAATAATTAAAAACCATACATAAATAATACTCAACTCAGATTTTGAGTTGACAAGCAAATTTAAAACTCTAAAAATAAGTTAAACTTGACATACTATTTTTGTTAACTTCTATTTTTAGTATCACATGCAAGTACATGCATCTCTAAAAAAACTTCAAAAATGGACTAAACACTAAAAATAACCTATTGAAAAAATTTAAATGAGGTTATTATCCAGTTATAAAAATAAATAATTCCTAAAATTAGAAAAATACTAAAAATAATATTAAATTGCAATTTTAGACCCTGAGATGGTCACGCATGACCTTTGAAAAATATTTAAAAATGTCCATAATGAGACAGGTCAATTTATGGTTGCACCAAAAAAATTAATACAATCATTTTGGCATGAATATGGGCTCAATTGGAACTAAAGATCAAAAGTTATGCCTTTTAGAAGTTCAATCTATTTTTCTACATCATTCTCCTCTAGTTGAAAGTAAGCCATCTCCTATGAGTTGCTTTGATTATACTTTTTCCATTAGTTCTTATCAATCTTATTTTACTTTATACTCTTGCTACAACCACTAGCCAAATGCCATGTTTCGTTACCACTTTGCTTAGCAATGTTACATGTTATAAACAAGCATTCACTTTTTTCATCCCTATTAGGTTCAACCTCTTGTGTATGAGTGAAATTTGACTTTTGTTTATTCATGTCATACTCCTTCTTTCTACACTCACTTGCATAGTTCTCATAACTCTTAAAATAATAGTGTTGGATGCTAAATTTATCATACTTTTGTGTAGATCCACCTCTAGAAGTGTTGTTTCTCCTTCCTCTTCCTCTTCTGTGTGACTCTTGATGGCTATACCTTCCACCTTCTTGACTACTATAAGTTCTTCCTCTTTCTCTATCATTTGATCCTCTCTCCCTTCCTTTCACATTCACATTGGTCATAAATGCTTGCTCGTGGGAGGAGGTAAATGACCTATTCAACATTTATTCATGGGTTTGTGAAGAACCCATTAACTCATCCACCATCATTTACCTCAAATCTTTTGACTCTTCTATTGCAATCACTATAGGTTAAAAAATGATTGGAAGTCCTTAACACCTTCTCAATGATCCTAAGATCTTCAAGGGTATTACCACATGTCTTTATTTGATTGACAATATTCATTATTCTTGTGAATAAGTCATTGATAGACTCATTCTCCTTCATTCTCCTTCATTTTTAGGGTCTCAAATTCTCTTCTTAAGAGCTAAAAATTGACAAGCTTCACTTTGTCACTCCCTTGATAGGTATTTTGAAAAAAATCCACGCTTATTTGGAATAGATAGCTGCTACTATCCTAGGATAGATGGAATCAACTAATGCCATTTGTATATTTTTGAAGACCTTGGCATCCTTTCTCATATTTTGTTTTAACACATTCCTTTGTACTTGAATTAATGCATTGAAATTTATCATGTCTGCAACCTCATTATACCCAACTTCAACCAACTCTCACAACTCTTGAGAGTTGAATATCATTTTCATTTTGATGCTCCACACATCATAGTTTTTCTTACTAAACATAGGGGGTGCTGTCATGACCCTAATCTTCCTATGGTAATGTCTAAATGGACACACAACCTATCTACTCTGATACCAATTGTTATAAAATGCTAACAATACTAATGGTTATATAGATTTAAAAATACCTAAATTTGTAAGGCCCAGGTGGGCAAAAATTAGATAGCTAAAGATTTAAAACAAGGAGTAGAGAGTAAGGTATAAAATCATAGATTTATATCTTATTAAAATGATTTATCACATCTATTAGATAAACCAAATCTTAAACCTATTTTTGATTGTAAATGACTTACAAAATCAAAATAAGGCTTTCCTTAACTTTTGGTTCTTTATTTTCTCTTTTGCTATGGATGATATTCAATTCCCTTCGCTCACTTCTCACATGTTGTTGTTGTGTTATATTTTTCTATTCTCTCTCTCTCTCTCTCTCCCTCCTTGCTATGGGCTGCTCTATTTTCCCATGTTCTTTTCCTATAGGCTAATGATGTATTATCTATTCTATTGCTATGTGGAATAGTCCTTATGCTACTCTTGCCTTGAATACCAATTACAGTTGTACATTCCCTTTTATTCTTTTGTGTTTTCTAACTACTCACCTAACTCATAGCTTTCCCCCCAAAACAAGCCAAATAGTCTCTAAGTTTCAAATTTGAAAGGGTGCATTTAATTCCTATAGATGTCATACTACGTAAGAGGTTGTATAAAGTCAAAATGACATTATTTTAAAAAATAAATAATATATTAAATATGAATGATGTAATAGTTAAGGTAACTACATGAACATAAAATCTCTTGTATTAGCTTCTCAATCTCACTTTTTTTTTTATCATATGTTTACCTGTAAGGTATAACTATTTGTGGTTTTATACTCATTATAATTTAATGACATTATCATGACCTATTTTAGGTGTAAGGCCCTTATATATACCAAGAAAACAATATTGAATGATTTTCAAAAGTAATAAAAAGATCAAGAGAGGTTAACACATTTGACTATTTTTCCTTCAATGAAAATTGTTGTGTAAAAAACCCAATGGAAACATTTTAATTTTTTTTACATTTTTTGAGAGTTTACCATTTTTGAAAAAATTTAATGCAGTTCCATTTCAATTAGAATGTAGTTTTTCAAAACTAAAAATGTATGATTAGGTCAAAAAAGTTCATTTCTATCACTCTTAAGGTCATGACCCATTATACTTCCAAAAATATATCTTCTCTACCCATCCAAATGTAGTATATATAGATATTGAAGAGTTGATACCATATAGTGAGTTTAATAGCATGTCATTTTTATAGACAACTAATTATAACCCAATTAAAAATGATGACCTACAATTATGGAATGGGACTTAAGAAATAGTTTAAATGTGAAATAAATTTATTTTTAATGAAATTATGAGTGATTCTAGAGTTAATTGACACTAGATCATTGCTCTTTTTTATTCATAAATTGTAACATCTTGATGGTTTTTGGGGTACCAATACCTAGAGTGAATAAAAAGAGATATTTTAATGTGGATATTTTAAATCTTCCTATTATAGATCTTTGACATAGGTTTTTATTAAATTTTTCCTTGATTTCTTCTTCACAATAAAATATTTTCTTTCTGTAACATTTTTTTCCTCCTATATATTTTATATGACAATTAGAACGTAATTTTTTCCCATATTTATTCAATTTTTTTGGAGTTACTTTTTAGGTTTAGGAAAGGACTATGCATATATCCTAGTAGATAAAATTTTATCCTACCCTCATATTGTTGGTTAACGTGGACCTACGATCAACAAAAACATTTAATCTTCCTACAACATCACTTTGACACCTCAACGCATTTTGTCATTTCACATTAAAATGCTTTAAACTTCATGTGGTTGATCACATGCCTCTATCTATGTCCATCTAACTCAATTAATTCCTTTTCTCTATCTTATTTTCTACATGTTTCGAGAGACTTCCATTGAAAGGAAACAAATTTTAGTATATTTGTCTTTTTTTATTTTTCTATATTTTGGCATGAATAAAAATGTGTATGCAATGAAGCTCTACCTTTTTTTGAGTATGCAACCAAATTAGATACAAACTTGTATGAGAGAAACATAGCTCTATGGATAAATAAAGTGTAATTTGTATTATGTTTGGCAAAATAATATCAAAGAAAAGATAGTTATTTTGTTTTTGTTTGTATTCTATATGTGTTTGTGTGTATTTGTTTATTTTCTTTTTATCACCTATTTTATGTTTGTTTACTTCAACAATATGGTATTACATCTCTCAACAACTATTAGATTCTTTAAAATGGTATAAGAGCCAATAGTTTGCAAAATATAGAGAGATTTTGTTAAAATTTTGGGTAGAAGAGAATAAATTAAGGAGTAGAGATTGTTGAAACATAGTTTTAAAAGGGAAAAAGGAGAATTTTTGTATACATATAGAAAATAGCAGGATATTAGTTTTTTGGAAAAGCCATGGCAAGTGTGAGTGAAAGTATAACATAGCCACAAATACCAATATTTAATGGGAAACTTTATGTTTTTTGGAGCATAAAGATGAAAACCCTATTCTGCTCACAAGATGTGTAGGATTTGTTTGAAAATGGGTCATCTGAAATAGCAAATGAATAGTCATATCAGGCATTATGAAAACTAGAGAAGGATTTAATGAATGAAAACAAGAAGAAAGATGCCAAAGCATTATTTTTCATCCATCAAGCCATGGAGGAGTCAATATTTCTATGAGTTACAACTGCTACAAGGTCCAAGAAAGCATGAGAAAGCCTTCAAACAACATACCAAGGTAAAAATAAAGTCAAAACTTCTAAATTATAAATACTTAAGACAGATTTTGAGAATCTTCATATGAAGGAACCAAAAAAATATAGATTCATTTTTTACACATGTAATGGGCATTGTGATTGAAATTAGAACTTGTGGTGAGAGTATAGAAGATCAAAAGGTTGTAGATAAAATACTCAAACACTTACCTTTAAAATTTGATTAAATTGTAGTGGCCATTAAAGAATCTAAGGATCTATCTCAGTTATCATTTGTTGAGTTAATGGGGTCATTATTGTCACATGAGTAAATGCTAAACCATTCATGTGCATCTGATCCAAACAACAATCCAGATGACAATTCGGGTGATGGGTATACCCCAATTGATGGCGGAACTTCCGAGAGACATAACTTTTGCACCGTAGCTCCAATTGACTCACCATTTAAACCGTTGGAAAGCTAATAATGAGGGGAATGTCATGAGATGGAATTGAGCTTTGCTCAATGAAGTTTGACCCCATAAAACTCAATGGAAGTGTCCCAAATTTCAATTTTAGTTGTGCAGTCTAAAAATAGTAAGTTTCTAAAAATAGTAATTCCTTGAGTTTTGTATTGTTGTAAATCATGGAAGTCGAACCAATTCATCTCCCTCGAGATTGGTGACCTTCCAAATCCTCCCAACACCTTCAAAACATGTATAAATGAAGATGTAACCCAAAATAGAAATTAGACATCTCTTCTCAAAGATAAGCATATGTTTGTGTCTGCAATTTTGATAAATAAAACATCTCTTTTTAGAGATAGCATTATTTGAATTGTGTTGTTCTTATTTCTAAATTATTATTCAACCAAAGCTTTTTGAGTTTTGGATCAGTGGTATTAGATCGGTTTGTCTTTAGAGTGTATGATCCCGAGGATGAGGTCAAATTACAGGAAGCTTGGGTGGTAAATAGAACCAGCAAAATATCCACCTATTTGCTCTAAACGACTTCAAATGGTAGACAACACTGAGGCATTTGATCCTTTCAAGGAAATGGTGAATGAATCCTTCTAACAACAATAAGTGCAGATGCTACAACAATTCACTCAAATTCTCCAACAAATCTCGATGGGAAATTCGGGCTCCTCATCCGCACCTGCACATCCTTTCATTGCCCCAACACCCTTCAAGGTTCAGGTAAATTTTGATATCCCTACATTTGAAGGCAAAATCCATGCTGATGCAATAGAAAATTGGTTGGATCAATTGTCATCTTATTTTTATATAAATAAATTCACCGATAAAGAGAAGATTACTTTTGCTCTTCTGAAAGCATCATTCCCTGTCAAAAATTGGTGGGAAGTGTACAAAAAGAGATTCAGTGCAGATGATATTAGCCTTGAGACAAAACCTACATGGGATGATTTCATATATGATGTAAAGAAAGAATACTACCCCATTGGAGCATATGACGATCTGTATATATAGTGGCAACAACTTCACCAAGGTAAGGAATAATCTATTCAAGATTACAGTGACATTTTTCATTCTCTATTTGCGAGATTGGGCATCCAAGAAAGTGAGAAACATAAGGTTCTCAAATATCGTGGTGGACTATAATGGTACATATGGGGAGAAATGGAACTCTTCAATTTGGAAACCATCGGTGAGGCATACAAGTTCGCAGTGAAGATTGAGCAGAAGCATGGAAGAATGAATATAAAGAATCAGTCTTCAAAATGGAAAAGTGACAAAGAAGGTCAAACACGAGGTCAAAATTAGAAGCAAAAGGAAGGAAAGACTGGGAAGTGGTGTGACTATCACAAATCTGGAACTCACTCCAAAGAAGAATGTCAAAATATCAAATCACTACATTCTAAGTCACAATCCTCTGCTCTACCTCATACAAACCCTATAGTCGAAGAGGTTGAAGAAGAAATTATAGATGCTTATCCTAAAGCCATTATTGCTTCATCACAGACACATGACAAGATGCTAGATGACAAGGAAAGGTTGTTTCACTCTAAGTTATGGGTGAAAGGTAAGCCTCTACATTTCATTCTTGATAGTGGAAGTCAAAAGAATTTAATCTCTGTTGATGTTGTGAAAAGCCTAAATCTATCTATGAAGCCTCACCCAAAACCATATAGTATTGGATGGTTGAGTCCAGGGAGAAACCTCCATGTCACCCACCAATGTCTTCTCTCATATGCAATACAACCTTTCCAAGATGAGGTCTTATGTGATGTGGTCAATCTAGATGTTTGTGATGTACTCTTTGGTCAGCCATTCATGTATGATCGACATGGTATATATGAATCAAGAACTAGAAGGATCACTCTCACTCTTGGAACACAGTGCTACAGGGTACCAGAAGTACCACCTTCTACATCTGTCTCTCTGATTAGTGCCAAGAATTTTGTTCTCATGGTGTTCAAGCCACAGGAATCCAAAAGCATTGATGTTACAGCCCTGACTACACAAACAACACAACAATAGAATCAATTAGATACCAAGCTGAAAAATTTCACGGCCTTCCATCCATAGACTGATGGTCAGATAGAAATGGTGCACAATCAGGCCCTGCATAGTTCCATAAATCACAATCCATTCCAAGTATGCATCAAGAATCAAATAAAAGTAAAACTACCACACTTGGTGAAAATCTTGATGCAATGGGGACCATTGCTTCTCAGGGAGGGAGGAATGATCCGGACAACAATCTAGATGACAATTCGGGTGATGGGTCTACCCCAATTGATGGTGAAACTTTCGAGAGACATAAATTTTGCACCGTAGCTCCAATTGACTCACCGTTTGAAAATATGGAAAGCCAATAATGAGGGGAACATCAAGAGATGGCATTGAGATCTGATAATTGAATTTTGACCCCCCAAATTTCAATTTTAGTTGTGCAGTCTAAAAATAGTAAGTTTCTAAAAATAGTAATTCCTCAAATTTTGTATTGTTGTAAATCGTGGAAGTCGAACCAATTCATCTCACTCGAGATTGGTTACCTTCCACATGCTCCCCATACCTTCAAAACATGTATAAATTAAGATGTAACCTGAAAGGGAAATTAGACATCTCTTCTTAGAGATAAGCATATGTTTGGGTCTAAAATTTTGATAAATAAAACATCTCTTTTCAGAGATAGCATGATTTGAATTGTGTTGTTCTTATTTCTGAATTATAATTCAACCAAATCTTTTTGAGTTTTGGATCAGCATCTTCATTAGAAAATGTATTTAAAACTGAACATGCATTTAATAGATCAAGAGGAAGATCAAATTACAGTAGAGTTAGAGGTCATTTTTTAGTAAGAGGTGGTAGAGAATCTCATCAATATAAAAGTAGATCCACATCAATCTCACATACATCTTTCACATCATCAAGAGGAAGAGATAGAAAATATTTTTATAGACATCATCAAAGAAAAAGGTATGATAAATCAAACATATAATATCCTTATTGAAAAATATTTATGCATCTTGCATCTGAATGAAAATCAATACTATATGAATAAACAAAAGGAAACCTTTATAAATGGAAACCAACCTAACACTATTGAATAAAACACAATGTTGATTACATGTAATGTTACACAAGAGAGGTCAAAATAAGTATGGTTTTTGGATAGAAGGTGTAGTAATGATATGAGTGGAAGTAAAGAGTTGTTTGCCACAATAGATAATTCAATAAAATTAGAAGTGAAGTTAGAAAATGATTACAAAGTATCATTCATGGGGAAAGGATCAATTAACATAACAACAAAATAAGGAGAAAATAAACATATCCCTGATGTATACTATGTCCCTAGTTTGCATCATAATTTAATAAGCATTGGTCAATTGGAGCAAAAAGGATATAGGATATATTTTGAGAATGGTGAATGTGTGATTTTAGATAAGATACCAAGCAATGGACTAATTGTAAAAGTTGAAATGATGAGGAATAAATTTTTTCCTCTCAAGATCCAAAGTGAAATATGTTTTAAACCTCAAAGATTCCAAAAAATTACTAATGCAACATTTAAAATATGATTGAAGGATCAATCTTGGTTATGGAACTTAAGATTTGGTCAATTAAGTTTTAGAGGTTTGCAACTGGTGTATAGAAAGAAAATGGTATATGGATTTCCATCGATAAAGCCACTAAAAATAAAATGTGAGAGTTGCATACTTACAAAGTAACATAGACAAAAATTTCTCATTGTAAAATATTATAGGGCAAGACATCCACTTCAAATAGTCCATTTAGACATTGGTGGACTGATGCAAATTCCATCCATAAGTGTAAATATATATTTCTTGACATTCATTAATGATTTTAGCCACAAGACATTGGTCTATTTCGTAAAATACAATTCAAATGTGTTTGATGTTTTTAAAGACTTCAAGGCAAAATTTTAAAAATAAAGTGGATATTATATCAAAACATTGAGAAATAATCGAGGTGGTAAATACATATCAAATTATAAATTTATTTAAAGGAAATGGAATAAAAAAATGATTCATAGCAAGATATACACCTCAACAAAATGGAATGGTAAAAATAAAGAATAGGGCAATTATTGAAATGACACAGAGCATGATAAAAGATAAGCATCTACCAAATGAATATTGGGCTAAAGCGGTTGCATGTGTGGTATATATTTTGAATAGGTATCCAAAAAAAATAGTGATTAATAAGATACCACAAGAGGTTTTGATAAAGAATAAACATATTGTTTCACATTTGATAGTCTTTTTATGTGTTTCATACTAATTGATAACACAAGAGTTGAGAAAGAAGTTGGATGATAGAAGAAAAAAGTGTATATTTGTGGGATATAGAAAACAATTCAATGCTCAAAAACTATACAATCTAGTTACAAAGAAAGTAATAATCAGCTGATGTAAAATTTATTGAAGAAGAAACATGGGATGGAAGCAATGTTAAAATAAACATAATTTCAGCAGTCATACAACATGAAAATAAGATGGTAGAAGATGATAAACAAACAAACCTTACTCAAGATCCAAAAATAAATGTTCTTATAACACCTTCTAAGGAACCTAGCACTTTAAATCCATCTATTCTAGCTACTTATAACAACAATGGATTATCTAATCCAACATTTACATCATTGAAATCATGGTCATTAGGCACTTCAAAGAAGACCTGTAGTCTAAATGAGAACTATGATGAGTCATAAGAAGCTATAAATATGGATTTATGTTCAGATTTTACATTCCTAACACATGCTGATCTGATTTACTTTGAAGATGCAATTAAAGATGACAATTGAATTGCATCCATGGATGAATAAATTTAGATAATTGAAAATAATCAAACTTGGGATCTTGTTGAGCTTCCTAAAGGAAAGGATGTGATTGGAGTAAAATGTGTTTCGAAAACAAAGTTTGATGAAAATGGAAAAGTTGAGAAACATAAAGCATGACTAGTAGCTAAGGGATTTACACAACAGCCAAGCATAGACTACAATGAAACATTTGACACTGTTCGAATGGTATTATATATTATAGCCCAAAATAGTTGGAAGGTTTTTAAAATGGATGCCAAATCAGCATTTTTGAATTGTATATTGGAAGAGGAATTTTATATAAAGCAACCACCTGGTTATGAAGTTCAAGGAGAAGATCACAAGGTATACAAGATGAAAAAGGCATGAGGCAAGCTCCTAGAACTTGGTATAGAAGAATAGATTCTTATTTTATGAACAATGGATTTAGAAAATGTGGTAATGAACCAAATTTGTATGTCAAAGTTAATGATGAAGGATAAATCTTGATAGTATGTTTGTATTTGGATGACTTAATTTTTACTTAGAAATTTATCAATTCAATCATTTAAGGTAGCCATGAAAACTAAATTTGAGATGACTGATTTGTGACTCATGAGATATTTTCATGGAATAGAATTAAATCAATCCAAGAAATTAATTTTCATATGTCAATCAAAGTATGCTAATCATTTTTTGAAAAGGTTTAAGATGTTGAATGTTAATCCATCTCCTACACTGGTTGTAATGGGTTTAAAACATAACAAGGAGGATAAGTGTTCTATTATTGATGTAAATTTATTCAAAATATTAGTTTCCAACCTCATCTATCTAATCACCATAAGACCTTACATCACCATAAGACCTTACATTATGTAATAGGTTAGTATTATCTCAATAATCATGTATAATCCAAAAGAGTCTCATTGGAAAGCTAAGAAAAGAATACTAAGATATATAGCTAGAACAAAGAGTTTTGGGATCACATATACATCATCAAATACTTTCAAGATGATTGGTTACACATAAAAATTGGGGAGGTAACATGGATGATACAAAAGGCTCTTCAACATATGTTTTTCATCTTGGATCAGGTGCTATATCTTGTGCATCAAACAAAAACAACCAATTGTGACACTCTCATCAGCCAAAACAAAATATGTTGCAGCCACATTAATAGTTTTCTAGGTAGTTTGGATGAGAAGATTACTTTCAAATTTGAGGCATACTCAAGAATAAGATACAAAAATATATTTTGATAACAATTTATCCATTGCATTATCTAAAAATCATGTGTTTCATAAATGCAACAAGCATATAGAAGCTAGATAAATTGGGGAGGTAACATTGATGATAGAAAAGGCTCTTCAACATATGTTTTTCATCTTGGATTAGGTTCTATATCTTGGGCATCAAAGAAACAACCAATTTTGACACTCTCATCAGCTAAAACAAAATATGTTGCAGCCACATTAATAGTTTGCCAGGAAGTTTGGATGAGAAGATTACTTTCAAATTTGAGGCATACTCAATAAGAAGCTACAAAAACATATTGTGATAACAATTTATCCATTGCATTATCTAACAATCATGTGTTTCATAAACGCAATAAGCATATAGATGCTAGATATCATTTCATTCATGAATTAGTGAACAATGGCAATATATGTCTTGAGTTTTGCATGTCTAAAGAAAAAATAGAAGACATTTTTTAAAAAATGCTTTTAAATAATGTGTTTAAGCATCTTTGAGATAGTGCATCTTAAAAATAGTATAGGAATTGATGATTTACATGGCATTGAAGATTAAGGGGGAGTGTTTTTGGATGTGGATCTACAGTCAGCAACAATATTTAATCTTCTTGCCACATAACATTCACACCTCAGTGCATTATGTCAGTTTTCATTAAAATAATTTAAACTTCCTACAACTGATCACATGCCTCCAGCTACTTATGTCTAACTCAATTATTTCATTTTCTCTCTCTCCTTTTCTACATGCTTTGAGAGATTTCTAGTGAAATGAAACCAATTTTAATATATTTGTCTTTGTTTTATTTTTATTTATTTTGGCATGAATAAAAATGTGTATGTATTGAATCTCTACCTTTTTCAGAGTATGCATTTGAATGAAATATAAAATTATATGAGATTAGTGCAGCTTTGTGGATAAAGAAAGTGTACTATATATCATATTTGGCAAAACAAGGTCAATGAAAATATAATTATTATGTGTTTGTTTGTGTTATATCTATGACTATGTGTATTTGTTTATTTTCTTTTTATCCACTATTTTCCATCTATTCACTTCAACAATATGGTATTAGATCTTTCATTGGCCATTATATTTGTTCACTTATTTCTATGGTAAATAAATCAGAATAAAAAGTTGGATTAAACAAGATTAAATCTTGTTGAATTTAGTCCTTTAGCCTACTTAGAAACAAGTCCTTGAGGTTCCCCCCTTAACATTATCTAATCTCAAGGATAAGGTTTTGAATTTTTCAACATAAACTTTGATTGTAAAAACTTTTATATAACTTGGCCGATTAGCTAATGTGGCTATCCAATAGACTACTATCTTCATGTGTAGACTATTATTGCATGAAAATAAGTCAGGTGATATAAAATGTTGTTATTTTTTAAACATATGTAATCATCAATAACAAGTGAATTATTCTAATTATAGATATAGGGATGGAACTATAACATTCTCCCCCACATAAAACATGATGTAGATAAAAAAACACTCTATTTGGTAAATTTAGTTTTATAAATTATTTACATCAAATTTATACATATCCATTTCTATCAAAAAGTGTCAACATTTAGAATTAGTGTTAGATTTTGAATGATGTATCCTTGTACTTAAATCAAACATGGTTTATTCTGATGATTCATTATGTAGTTTTTTTCTGACATCTTAGGAAGATAGAATGACTTTTGAAATTATATTAAACCATTGATATATTTGTGAAGCTCATTTGTAATTCCATGAATGTTATTTTACACTGTATTAATATCATATTATTACTTATATCCTTTGTTCAATCCTTCTTATCAATGTTTCTAATACTCCAACTTATCTTTTACAGGGATAATACCCTTCACATTTTTCAATTTTAATAATATATTTTCAATCCTTCTCAATATTTACTCAAAATGGCGTATAACAAATTCATTTATTTAGTCAAAACATATCCCAGTTGTGAATCCTTTCTTTCTTTTCAATGCTTTCACAGGTGTGTGTTAATTATTACACTTGCTTCTAATTTCTAGTGCTACCATGTTGTGGCTTGATCAAGATTAAAAATAAGGTTACTAAAGATCCATAGTGTTATTATTTCCTCTTCAAATAATTCCAATAGTTTATGTATGTATGTATGTATGTATGTATGTATGTATGTATGTATGTATGTATGTATGTACATATGTATATGCAAGTGTGAAAAAACTTTAACCCAAAAAAACATGATAACATTTTAAAACATAGGGTTTTTTAAGGCCTATACATTTATGATCACCTCGAAAAAACAAATACAATGAGTGCCATATTGTCCAAGTGTACCAGAAACAAATTCCAATTTTTCTATAGGTTAGAATACTTGGTGAAGAAGAAACCCATAAATTCAACTTAGATTATGTTTTTCTTAAAAATTGGACCAAACATAAAGCATGAACAAAATCAAAACCAAAATAAAAATATTTAGAATAAATCTACAAAAAATAGTAAAACAAAAAATCATATTTACCTAAATAACTTTTTTTCTTGATTTCATCTATTACCCTAATGCATTACATATTTATTTCTTAATTTTATGTTTTAATACTATTTATAATGAATGAAATATGATTTAAAAATAAAATTACAACAATAGATCGAAATATAATATATCACACAAGTTCAGTAACAACATTCACTTATAAATAATAGAATATGTACAAAATATAAATGAAATGAAGAACATTATATTTGAATATATAAATAATTTAGTTTGAGAAGGAAACCTCCTAAATCCATGAAATATGAATAAAAATCCTAATATATTAAGATAATATGTTAACTCTATCTCTTATATATTCCAAAACTTAATTTTTAGGTTCTTCATAAATAAATTAAGCCAATTACTATATATACCTAAACTAGAGCATCAAATGGCTAAGTTAAATATTATATGCACTAATTTTTAACTAAAATAGATATCATAATATGTAGATAAGGATAAGGTCATCATATTATTTCCTAGTCCTATGGATTCTATTAATCTGAGTGTATGTTATCATTATTATAACTTGATTGAATATTAAAATAAATGTATTTTATCACTATATTAAAATGAATATATGTTATCATTTTTTTATATAATTGTGTATAATAAAAAATCTAAGACCTCCCAATAAAACTATAATATGTTGATAAAACCAATACTAAAATTTTATAATATCAACCAAAACAACTAAACACAATGTTCATGATCAAATGTTACAGCCCTATTTTATGCATCTTCTTATATCTTGTTTTAAATTCAGTTACTATTGGGTTGTGTACATAATAAAGATATTATCATGTGCTTAGATATGATATTCTCGATTATTTAGTGATTTGATAGTTTTGAAATTAGTTTATTTTATTCTAGTTTTGCGATTAATGATTTTCCAATTTGAGATGACAACCCTTTTTGAGGTGTGAATCTAGGTGATTTTATGTATGCATTGTCATATGATTATTTGAAATTAAGATGTATTTCTATTATTCTCATAAATATACATATTGAATATATTCATTTTATTAGCTTGTGACAAGAAAATGTTTTGCATCTATGATTAAAACATTTCTTGAGCATATTATCTACTTTACTATCTCTCTCTCTCCTTGTTTTTATATGATTGAAACATAATATCAAATGGACATGAAATTGTGTGAATGTGATATGATGTTATTTAACCAAAGTTACTAGCCACATGATTTTTTTAGTTAACTTTAAATTATTAATTAAAGGTTCAATGCAAGGTGACATTGTCACATCTACATGCCTTTTTGGTCACTCCTCTATGATAGGTTTATCGGTGTTTAAAAGGGTGTACTACCATAATACTTAGGAGTAATCTAACACCATGTGAGTTGTGTTGGTTCTCATAGGGGATGAAGGAGGGTAGGGGTTATAGAGCTCATATCTAACATTCATCATACATCTTTAAAAATCAATATGTACATTATCAATATATTAGTCTTGAACCTTCCTAATCGTAGATGGATTTATCTACTAGAGAAGTTTCCGTTTAAAATAGAATATAGCCCTAACTAAAATATATTCAATATATGATTGGTTCATGTCCTAATATGATTTTTATTTTTTGTTTTACTTTCTAATAGTGAATGGAGTCCCTAGTAAAATAGATGTTATCTCTAGTTAGGGCTTGTCCTACTAAAAGTGATATTTCCTTTTTTACTTGTTGACATTGAATGGAGTCCTACGTAAAATAGACATTATCTCTAAAATCAGTGAGCCTTACTATTAATTATATTTTCTATTTTACTTCTTGATAATGAATGGACCCACAAATAAAAATATGTTAAGATCTAGTGGGGTAATGTCTTATTATGAGTTGTATTTCCTATCTTAATTTTTGATAAAAAAATCGATAATTAGGTACAACATATGTTATCTCTAGTAATTTGTGTTCATACTTTGAGTTATACTCTTACTTTACTTTTTTAGATGTAGTAATGATATTGACTTGTAATATTTCAATGACTATTGTGACTTACTTTTTTATTCTATTATGGAATTCTAAAGATATGGTGGTGAGATAGTTATTACATGTACTTGTGTTTATATATATATATATATATATATATATATATATATATATATATATATATATATATATATATATTCATTATAATCCATTTGATAATGTATTGGATATTCACATTGTGTGTGATTATTTATATCACTAGCCATGCATGCAACACATGTATTAATAATACCATCACAAGCACATTCTAAAATATGTTGGTGCTCAACTACACACCATATATTTGTGCCATTTTTTGAGCAAATGGAATGGGAATTACTAGTCTACGTGGGGCATTTAAAATAGAACACAACTGTAATAAAACATAGCATGGTTTTTAATACATGCAACTAGGTAATATTGACGTGGTATAGTGACACATTGGAAATATTTTAAACACTCTACCCCATGCTAATGGACCCACCATGTGGAAAGAAGACTAATGTACATATCAATATTTAAATTTTTGTTTTGATAGAGTGGGACATGTGGTAGTTGGTGGAGATTTCCCCTTTTATTGTAGTTTGACAATTTCAGAACATGTTCCAAGGTTCTACTGAAGGTTTGGGGGCCCAAATGCAATTGGGTTTAAGGTGGCAAAGCCCCATAATAAATATCATGGAAAAAACACTCTCTAAATGAAAACATGAAAAAGATGAATTAAAATTTATTGTCCCACTTCTAGATCCCATATAAGACAAAAGCAGGGAGGAGCTTGGTGGACATTTGTCCATTGAATGTAATTTGACTAGCCTTAGAATTGAAAATTGCAATTTGTGGACTCATTTCTAAATCCCATGGCACAAGGGCATAAAATCATGGTGTAAAAGAGATTAAATAAAATTTACTACAAGACAAATTAAAAATCATTGTGGTATCTTTAGATCCAACAAACTTGAAAGGAAATTTTTAAAAAAAAATAGAATTGAAAAGTGTGCCTTCTGCAGGCTAAGTGGTGACCAAGGACGTGGTAGGAGATTTGAATTTTCAAGGCAATCAAGTTTTAGGTAATGATGTGAATCACCCTTTGCGATGAACTATAGTGTCACGCATACTAGATAGAGTATCAAGTAGACACAAACAATGGTTTAATAGGGTTTAATAATTGCATCTCAGCAATCATATCAAAAAGAAAGCTATGGTAGTGTGTCTCCATTCAAGGAAAGAACAAATGTGATTGTTTATAGAGATTGTTAATTATAAAAATTATTATTATGGTGCTCATATTGGTAGATACAGACCCCATGATTCTAAAATTAATGATTTTATAAATCTTATTAAAGATGATCCTAAATCTCATTCACTATAAGGGTCGAATATTTAAGCTAAAGTGTCAAAAACAAAAATAGAGTTGTAGAAAGAGCTATTAGGGATTAAAAATAAGGCCCTTTCCTTTATAAATGATCTAAAAATCAATTAGAAGCATGATCTTGTGAAAATGTACTTAGGTTGATCTTTTGAAAAAGGTATAGCTAAGTCAATTGCATCAAGCTTTTACATATATATAGAAGGTTGTTTCCAATTTATAAATGCAGGCAGGATATAACAACTTTTCAATGTTTTACATCATGATCTAGGGAGATTAACTATTCTAACCCTAATAACATTGTGAGTTATTGAACATGCCTATAATTATGCAGTTAGATATGAAGACTTTTTAGGATGGTTGCAACATAAAGGTGAAAGAGTTTTAAGATATACTATTGAAGGCTACATTATTCTTGTAAAATTACTACTACAAAGGCCTCGCCAAAATATTTCCTATCTTTTCAGAAGCATTTTACATCATTTTCAAGAATATGAAATCATGGTTAAGTTTGTTTCTATAATGGGGTTCTTATTAGAGACTCTTTCAGTTAACTTTAAAGTCCTAGAGTTAGGCATAAAGGTGTTTATTAAAGGTAATTCAAAAATAATAAGGCTCTTGAAGTTATTGAACCTTAGAGAGGTAATTGAGGATCCATCACTAGAAAAACATGTCAAGAGGTTATTACTATCTGATTAGGATGATGGTAAGATCACATACAAAATAACAATTCACATAATTAGATCTTCTAATTATTGTTTTTCTCAGAGAGACATTGATTTTTATTTTCTCTCTTTGTTGAATGAGAGATGTTTCCTTCCTTTACTTACTACTTTACTTTCATCTTCTACTCTACATTTAGGAACTAGGTCTACTATGGATATTATATGGACCTTTTTACAACTATTAAATCCATAATTCTCTTAATTCTTTTATGTCAATCTAAGTTATTATTTTTCCTAAGTGAACATCAAGCTACAGCTACTCTTGTTCTTGCACTTAAAGGGGTGAGGATATAAATAGGAAAGAATTCTTGGCTCTGAGATATGTAATAGTGATGATATCTAAGGGTTTCTCCTATCCTCCATAGTTCATTGGTATGATAATTGAGACAAATCTAAGAGTGGTGAGTTCCATTGATCACTTGATTGGTGTTGATTTTCACTCAGAAGAATTATTTGGGAATGTGGAATCTTATTATGCATAAAGAGAGATTTTTTGAGTTGAAGCATCATGCAGAGAAGGGTTGAGATTCTAGAAAAATCCTTTATAGTATTTTCATTTGATAAACCAAGTAGGAAAGGAGTTGATGAAAAGTCAAAAAATGGTAAGTTTCAAAAATTTGTAGAAGAAGATCCAAAATTCCTTAGGATATTTGTGTGGCAGAACAAATTTTTAAAATGCAAATTGCAAATTACAATTAACTCTCCCAAATCCACTAGTAAATAAAATGGATAAAGTTAACTCAAGTGGAGCTTTAGATATTTTTTAAGGAAAATTTCAATTTTATAAACATACAAATGTGTAAATTGCAAATTATATGTAGATCTCCCAAACCCACCAGTCAACACCGATCAACATGAGGTCCTTGCACAAATGGGAACATTCAAGGCCAGTTCAAATTTTTTAATTTTTAAAATTGTAAATTACATTTGGATTTCCCATTTCCCTAAGGTCCTATTGCAAATGGGAACTTTCAAGGCCAATTGAAATTTTACAATTTTGTAAATTGTAGTTGGAGTTCCCATTTTCCTATGGGTCATAGTGTAAATGGGAACTTTCAAGGCCAATTGCAAATTTTAGTTGGATTTTCCATTTCCCTAAGGGAAATTTTGAGGGGAAATACAACTAAATATTATAATTTGTAAATTTGCAAATTGCAAATTATAGTTGGAGTCCTATTTCCCATAGGGAACTTTTCAGGGAAATGGGAACTCGAACTATAATTTGTAATTTTGTAATTTAGAAATTGTAGTTGGATTTCCCATTCCCCTAAGGGAACTTTTCAAGGTAACTACAAATGTGAATTACAATTCCACAATTTTCAAATTATAAAACTGCTACTGAGTTTTGGATTTTCCCAATATGAAGGAAAATTAAAAATTTGCAAATGGGACCCAATTTTTCACGAAATAAATAAAAGTATTAATTTTAAAAAGGGACCAAAATATTCCTAAAAGGATAAAAAATGAAAATTAGTGTATATATGTATAAAAAATGTGGAGGCAACCCTAAAATTCAAAAATATGAAAAAATCAAATGTGGAAAAGACAAGTTTGAGCCAAATAGTAAAATTGTAAAAATAACCTAAGTTTTTCATTTTCAATTGATTTGCTTGTTCAAACACTCCATGGGGGAAATATTATAGATCTATAAGTTCAAGATTGGTCATTCCAAAGAATATTTTTTAAATTTCCATGCATTTGGATTGTTCAAAATACATCATTACAAGGTAGAGTTGTTCTTTTGTGTGCATATGAGGAAGGGTAGTTATCAAAAAGATTCTAGATTTACAAATGAGTGGTCAAAGGCATCCCCAAGAAGATGCACAAGAGGATAAAGGTACTTTTGGATATCAAAATGAATATTCTCCTTTAAACTCATGTAAAATGTAGTTCTAGCCAAGAAATCAAAGGTTTCATTGCAAATATTCATCATTACTTGTAGAGGTAGTTGAAGCAATTATTTTCCTTACAAATAAATGAAGATTCTAGGAGTGACAAGGATTATTTTCTAGTTTGGATCATCTTAGTAGAATTTTAGGATATTTTTTACAATTTCACAATATTCCAAATTACAACCCACATTCCTAAATTGAAAAACTGGTAAAATGTATAAAGATAGGGCTTGTCCTCTATTCTAAGGTTATTGTTGTTGGTTGGTTTTCTCTCTAAGTTATAGGCTCTTCCAAATTTTTGGGATCCATTATTGTGTGCATTTTTTATCCCTTGATAATATATTTGTAGTTTTACAACCATTAGTAATCTCTAAGAGCATTTGTCTCCCATGTCTAACAAGGAGCAAATCCACCATGCTTGTCCCCATGGTAGAATTTTAAAACACTGATGTATGTAAGATTTTATTTCAAGATAATGGACAATACTATGGTCTTTACTATTTACTATTGATGAAATACAATGATGTATTTTACAAGTTCAGCTCATTGGATATCTTCTTTTATGCTCATTACTAGTTGTCATCTTGGGCATAGATCTAGCTTATAAATCCCTTTCTACATAGTGACTTGGAAATGTGTTGTTGAATACCTCTCAATGGCACCCTAGGTTTATGGATATAATAGGAAAAAGCATTTGAAATTTTAGTTGTAGTGTATGTTATAGGGTTTTAGGAATAATTTAGGTGTTTGCATTGTATTGGCGCCAATGGATGCAAATTACATTTGGTAGTTCCCATAGCTTGCATTTTAGTTTTTCTACATCTTTGAAATAAGTGATGTAATAAATGTTGAAAGAATATTTTTTGTTTGAAAACCACCATCACATAACCCTTTATAATTATTTATCATACTCTATTTTATCCTACAAATATTACAACTATTACATATATTAAGTTTTATTTACGTTGACGATGCATGAATCTTTGATACTTAAAATGTATATGTAATTTGTGTTTTAAATATCAACATTGCATTATTTGATTCAACCCTTTGTTTTTGAAAAATTATTTATAATTAAGGTTACAAGCACATCCCAATCTACCTTCAGTAGCTTCTATTTTCCATAGTGCATTTGTGCATTTTGTGTGACAACCCTTCCCAGGTGGAGTGTGCAACTTTGGTTATGTCCTGGTTAGATTTATATTTTATGTCACAAATCCCTATGGATATTTAATTGAAAAATCACTCCATGTGAGCAAGCTACCCATTAGGTCCTCTCACCTTGGTTTAGGTAGAGCCAGAAGTAGAAGGGAGCTAACCATACCCTCTATCGGTGATTCCTCCTCATTGTGTATGTTTGGTATGTCTATGTGATAAACCCTTCCTGAGATATAATGACATATCACCAAGTTTATTATCCATGTTTACCATCTTTTTCAAGTGTGCAAGGCCAAGAAAAAGTGGTATAAAATTAGAAACCAATACTCAACTAGCACCATTGATGGGGAAATAATTATGAACCTTAGTTACTTGTGTTGCAAGGGACTCTTACCAAGAGCTATAAATATTTTATGTTAAAAATTTATCTACCTATATTTACACTATTTTGACTATCTTTTATTTGTCAATGTTGTAACACTTCACTAGCACCATTACCATGGATTAAACTAAAATCCTAGTCACCTATGTTGCTGGGGACTCTTGTAGAGAGCTATAAAAAATATTAGGTTCTAGAAGTTCTCTATGTTTCCTTTGATGCAAGTAATCTCAATTGTATTTTCAGACATGTTTATCCATATCAGCTCATGTGTTTCAAATTTGAGGTTATTTGAGTTTGTTAATTTGTTATCTTCATCATCAATAAGTTCAACACTTTGATGGGGACGTACCATGAATTGAGAGATTTAATAAATTGACAAATGCTGAATTTATTGTAAAGAGCTATAAATTTGTCATGTTTTTAGGAGGTTTACCCTTTTTGAATATAAATCTTAAATTTATAGTGTCCTTTCTTTCATACATCATCCCTAATTGTAGCAAGATATGGTTCTAATATGTATCATTGTAATTTTTTAAACTATTATATTCCAAAATATTTCCTCTAGTGGTGACTCCAAAACATCATCTAATTTCAAATAAAGATTAATACCCATCTTCAATATCTTCATCTTTAAGTGTTACATTATGTGCAAGGCTGGAAGGACTATGGTCACCCTTCAAAGGTGACTGGTCAAAATAACTTGTCTCATCCTTAAGTGTTCATTAAAAAAGGAGAAAAGTTTAGAGGCCAATTGAAGAGAAAATTTTAGCTACAAAAGATTGTTTGGGATATCAAGATTCATGTAATCCTAAACTTTTATTTATTGAAATTCCTTTTATTGATTATTACCATAGTTCCCTTGTTCATTCAAAATCATATAGTCCCATTTATTATCCATCTCCTTCTTAACTAGATGAATCTCCTCCTAAGTTTGAACCCCTAAACCCACCTCACTCACCCACTCACAACCCTTTTCCATTGGATCCTGAACCTACCATTGAACTGATTATGAGGCATAGGGACTAAGATGATAATGAGGGTCATGTATTCTAAATTCCTATGTTTAGACCTATTAATTTTGATGAAATGGAAGGTTACCCCAATGAAGTCTTGAATGAATTATGGAACCACCTTCCAAAGTTTCAAGGGAATATTGTAGTGAGTGGTGATCCACACTAGAAATATTTTCACATAATCATTGAGGATTATGAGCTTGAGAAAAATGATGTTTGCATCAAGTTGTTTGTGTACACACTGAAAGAAGATACATGTGAATGGTTCATTTACCTTAATTGTGAATGCATTTATTCATGGGAAGAAAAGAAGAATGTTTTCAAATTTTAGTATGGTGATAGGATTGATCATAATTTTATTCTGACTACTTTTGAAAACATCAAAAATAACCCTAATGAGTGTGTGTAGCAATTCAATATGGGGTTCAATAAGATCATGATGAATCTAACTAAAAACATTAGGCCTATGGATAAAAAATGGTTGATTGAATATTGTGATGCCTTTGATAAGAATGTTACATAATACTTAAGAGACAAGTCTCCCACAAACCTATGATTGGTATTCAATATGGACATCCAAATTGAAAATAACATAAAGTTTGTGGGTAAGACAATGAACAAGTGGGCTGATGTATAGTTGTCTAATACAAAAAAACACATAGTCCACTAAGACAACCAACCTTAAGGAAACTGCTAAAACTTTGGCCTCCACTGTCAAAGAGTTATCCTACAAGCTAGCTAGAGTTGGGGATCTCTCAGTGGTTTACAAGTTAGGAGAGAGATCTAAATATGAATTAGGCACAAACAAGTCCTAATTTCCATAATTGAGACAACGATAGAGGGAAGAGGCCTACATGTGATGAATGAATGGATATAAATCAGAATATATGGGATGGAAAAGAAGTGGATAATCCATTAAACAATAAAGTGAATGTGGTGAATTATTATTAAGACATTGATTTGTGTGACAAGTGCTTCCTCTCACATCTCCCATATCATACTACTGAACCAGTTGATGAAGATGTAGATGATCATGAATCTATGTCTGATGATTATGAGATTTTGATGGTTTATTTTTAAGTTTCCCAAAATAAGTAGTCTACGTCCATAAAATTGTTAAGTACTACTATTGTTGATCAGTTTTGGAGTTTAGTTAGGAAGGTATGTGTCCCAATTTCCTAGTATGCTTGTGATGTTAATATGATAAAAGCATATGAGCTACCCAATCAAGATGTAACTAAAGATATATCGTGTGTTATAAATTAAGTATTGTACACAGATGTGAAACTAGGTAAATTCATTGAGAATATGGATGTTGTTGAACAACTAGTTATTTTTTATGCTCAAAATGACAATAAATGTGTTGTTTGTAGAATGTCATTAGATGGAGCTAGGGTTATCTTTTATGGCCCTAATGATGAATTTTTTTCAGGGTTCTTTCAAGCATTAATTCAAGTGAATGAATGACATTATGGATAATGAGTCACTCTTTTTTGGTGCTCACCTAATTGCATTCAACAAAGAAATTTTCTTTCATATATTTAAGAAGTACCAAGATATTTTGTCTTGGTCATATCTATATTTGAGATCATACAAAGAAGATTTATTTCAATATGTCATCCCATTATATCCTAACTTTAATACTTTTAGGTATTTTTAGAGATTGGTTTACTTCATATTAAACACCAAGATACTAGAAAACTTAAGGAATTTAAGGGATGATGAGATACTAGATCTACTAGTTGATAGCAAATATCTGAAACATTTCCTAAACTGAGTCCATGATTATGAACTATATTGTATATTGTATAGTTTCTTTATTTTTTTTACCCCTTTACTTTAGGAATTGTTTGTATAGTTCCTTTCATCATTTTTTTTTGTGTTCAATTTCAGATCCCCCTGATATGTTTTGGTCAATCTATCTTATTTTATTGAGATTCCATGGGTGTTTGTTGATTAGTTTCTAAAGTTTTAAATCTATGTCCCAATGGATTGTCATGTGCTATTATTTTCTAGGGTTATTTGCATGCAAGGCATGTATATCCCCAAATAAGACCCAGTGTTGGTGGTTGAATTTGCACTATGAAGTTTTGCTATTTTTTGAGGAAATGACATGGGAATTAAGAGTCTATGTGGGGTGTTAAAAATAGAACATGCAATAATTGAATTTAGCAGGTGTTTCAAAACAAGAAGTTGGGTAATATTGATATGGAGCAATGCCATAGTAGAAATGTTTTAAACACTCAACCCCATGCGAATAGACTTACTACATGGAAAGAAGACCAACATACAAAGTAAGAATTAAATTTTTGCTTTGATAAAGGGGGATGCAAAGTAACTAGTGGAGATTTCCCCTTTGATTGTAGCTTGAAAATTTCAAAACATGTTTCGAGTTTTTGCTAGAGGTTTGGGGGGCCAAATGCAATTACATTTGAGGTGTCAAAATCCCCATGAGAAATATCATGATAAAAACACTTTCCAAATGCAAGCATCAAAAAAACAAATTGCAAGTCGATGTCCCATATATAGATCCTATAGAAGAAAAAAGAAGGAAGGAGCTTGGTGGAGATTTGTTTATTGACTACAATTTGACCAGACTCAAAATTACAAATTACAATTTATGTTCCCATCTCTGGATCTCGTAACATAAAGTCATAAAATCATGATAGAAAAGGGAAATTGGAATGCAATTTTCAATAAGACAAAATAAAAATTATTGTGACATCTTTATATCCCATGGACTTAAAAGGAATGTTCAAAAAGGTTTAGACTTGAAAAGTGTGCCTTTTACAGATTAAGTGGTGACCAAGGACATGGTTGGAGATTTGATTAGTCAAGGAAATCAAGTTATAGGACATGATGTGAAGCACCCTTAGGGATGAAGTGTAGTGTCATGTATACTAGATAGCGTGTCAATTGGACACCTATATATAGGGTTCAAGAATTGCATCTCATTGATCATATCTAGAGGAAAGCTATGGTAGTGGGTGTCAATTCAAGGGAAGGACAAAAGTGACTATTTGTGGATATGGTTAATTCTCTAAATGCTTATTATAGTTGTCATATTTTTGGATATAAACCCCTTGATTCTTAAATGAATTTTTTTATAAATCATATTAATGATGTTCCTATATCTCGTTCACCATTAGGATTGAATATTTCAACTGAATTGTCAAGAAAAAATAGAGTGACAAAAGGAGCTATAAGGGATTAAAAGGAAGGCCCTTTCCTTTAGTTTTGAAGGGAAAATTGAGTAGAAGCATGAGATTTTGAATATGTACTTAACTTGATCTTTACAATAGGCATAGTTGAGTGTCTTGCATCAAGCTCTTACACATATATGAAAGGTTTTTGCTAATTTGTAAAGGTAGGCATGATGCAACATCTTATTAATGTTTTATAGCATGATTTTTGGAGATAAACTATTACAACCTTGATAATATTAGGAGTTGTGGAACATTCCTACCATTATGTGGTTGGTTGTGAAGCCTTTTATGATGGGTGCAACAAAAGGTGAAAGATTTGTAACAAGTATTAGTGAAGGCTACACTATTCTTTGAAATTTACTACTACAAAGGCCTTGTAACAATAATACTTATCTTGTCACAAGCATTCCACATTGTTTATGAGGATATGAAATCATGGTTAAGTTTGAATCTATAATGCGGTTCTTGTTGCAGAATATTTTACTTAACTCTAAATTACAAGATTCAGTCATAAAGGCACTTTTTGAAGCCATTTTAGAAATAAAAAGGATCTCAAAGTTGTTCAACATTAAAGAGCCCATTGAGGATCCATCATCAGCAGCACATGTTAGTAGGTTACTAATATTTGATCAAGATGAAGGTGAATTCCCATATAAAGCAACAATTTGCATAATTGGATTTTCTAAGTATTGATTTGGTCATAGAGACATTCATTCTTATTTTCTATTTCATGTCAATCTAGTTTTTTTTTTTTTTTTTGAGTGAACCTAAAACTATAACTGCTCTTGTTCTTGTACTTAAAAGGGTGAAATATATACATAGGAAAGAATTATTTCCTCTGAGATATGGATTAGTGATGATATCTAAGGGTTTATTCTCTCCTCCAAAAGGCATTGGTATGATAATTAAAACAAATCTAAGAGTGGTGAGTGCCATTTATCTCTTGATTGCTTTTCCTTTTCACTTAGGAGAATTATTTGGGAATGTGGTATCTCATTATGCACAAAGAGAGATTTTTTGAGTTAAAGCATCACATAGAGAAGGGTTTGGCTTCTAGAAAAATCCTTTACAATATTATCATCTGATAAACCAAGAAGGAATAGAGTAGGTAAAAAGTCTAGAAATGGAAAGTTTTAAAAAAATGCATATGAAGCTCCAAAAGTCCCTAGGGTATTTGTGTGGGAGAAGAAATTTTCAAAATTTAAATTAAAAATTATGGTCAACTCTCCTAATTCCACTAGTCAAAACAAATAGATAAATTGAACTCATATGGATCTTCAGGGAGATTTCAAAGGGAAATACAAATTTTCAAATGTGAAAATGTGCACATTATAAATTGCACTTGGATCTCCCAAACCTGCTAGTCAACACTAGTTAACATGAGGTCCTATTGAAAATGGGAACTTTCAAGGCCAATTGCAATTTTGCAATTTTACAAATTGGAGTTGGAGTTCACATTTCCTTGAGGTTCTAGTGTAAATGGAAAATTTCAAGGCCAATTGGAATTTTACAAATTACAAATTGAAGTTGGATTTCCCATTTCCATGTGGATCCTACTACAAAAGGGAACTTTCAAGGCCAATTACAATTTTGTAATTTTGCAATTTACATATTGTAGTTAGTGTTCCCATTTCCCTAAGGTAAATTTTGAGGGGAACTACAACTGTAAATTAAAATTTTGAATTTTGTAAAATTCAAATTGTATTTGGAGTTCCCATTTTCTTAAGGGAACTTATTAGGTAAATGGTAACTTCAACTAAAATTTGCAATTTTTTAGTTTTACAAAATGCAAATTGGGATTGGAGTTCCAATTTCCCTAAGGGAACTTTTTAGGGTAACTACAACTGTGAATTATAATTTTTAAATTTGTAAATTGAAAATTTACTATTGAATTCTAGATTTCCCCAATACAAAGGAAAATTGAAAATTTGCAAATGGGACCTAGATTTCCCCAAAACAAAGAAAATTGCAAATTTATAAAATCTATAGAATATCCCAAAAAGGTTAAAAGCTGAAAAGTAATGAATTTATGCATTAAATAATGTGAAGGAAAAACTAAAATATGAAAATATGAAAATAAAAAAGTGAAAAAAGTAAATGTGGAAAAAACAAGTTGGAACCAAAAATCAAAATGGTAAAAATAACCTAAGTTTTACATTTTCTACTTTTTTGCTTTTTCAAACACACCATGGGAGAAATATTACAAGTCTTCAAGCTCAAGGTGGGATGTTCCAAAGAATATTTATCAAGTGTAAATGCATTTGGGGTGTTCAAAAGCCATCATTACAAGGTAGGGTTATTCTTTGGCATGCATATGAGGAAGGGCAGCTATCAAGAAGATTCCAAATTTGAAAATCAGTAAACATAGTCATTTCTAGGAAGTTGCACAAGAGGAAAAAGGGTTATTTCAATTTCAAAATAAATATTATCCTTTGAGCTCATGTAAAATGCATTTAAAACCATGAAATCAAAGGGTTTCTAAAAAATATTAATCATAACTTGTAGAGATAATTGCAAAAAATATTTTCCTTCTAAATAAATGAAGATTCTAGGTGTGGTAAACAGTATTTTCCAGTTGAGAGCATTTTGGTAGAATTTTGGGGGGATGTTTAAAATTTTACAATATTCTAAATTGCAACCCACATTATCAGATTGAAAAAGTGGTAAAAATGTATAAATAAAGGGCCTTTCCTCTATTTTAAGATTGTTGTTGTTGGTTACTTTTCTCTCTAAGTCCTATTGTCTTCTAAATTTTTGGGATCCATTACTGTGTGTATTTTGTCTCCCTTGATAGAGTGGTTATAGATGTACAACATTATAAATATCTAAGAGTGTTTATAATATGTCTCCCCTATCCAACAAGGAGAAAACCCACCATGCTTGTCCCCATGGAATTATTCTAAAACACTGACGTATGTAGGATTTTATTTCAAGATAATGGAAAATACTTGTGGTTTTTAGTATTTCATTTTGATGAAATACAATGATATGTTTTTCAAGTTCATCTAATTAGATATCTTGTTTTATGTTCATTATTGGTTGTCATCTTGGGCATAGATCTAAGTAATAACTCCATTTCTACATAGTGATTTGGAAATGTGTTATTGAATAATTCTTAAGGGCACCCTACGTTTATGGATTTAATAAGAAAAAAGATTCTAAATTTTAGTTTTAGTGTATGCTCTAGGGTTTCAAGAATCATGTAGGTGTTTGAGTTGTATTGGCACCAATAGATGTAAATCACTTCTGGTATTTCCCATAGCTTGCATTTCAATTTTCTGCATCTTCGTAATAAGTGGTGTCATGATTGTTGAAATAATTTATGCTATTTGAAAACCACCAACACACCACCCTTTATAACTATCTAACTGTCCAACTATATTTTACCCTATAAATAATACAAATATTGCTTGTTTTAAGTGTTATTTGCCTTGTAGATGCATGAATCTTACATACTTAAAATATATCTATAATTTGAGCTTTAAATATAGACATTTTAGTCTTCCATTCACCCCTTTGTTGTTAAAAAATTATTTAGAATTAAGGTTCCAAGAACATCCCAATCTATCTTTAGTATCTTGTATTTGCCCTAATGCATTTGTGCATTTCATGTGACAACCCTTCATAGGTAGAGTGTGCAACTTTATTTATGCCTTGGTTAGATTTTCATTTTATGCCAAAAGTCACCATGGAGATTGAATTATAGAATCACTCTGTGTGAGCAAGCTACCATTTAGGCCCTCTCACCTTAGTTCAGGTAGAGCTAAAAGTTGCAAGGATATAACCATACCTTTTATTAGTGCATCTCTATCATTGTCTATGTCCAATCCATCCATGTGATTAACCCTTCCCTAGATATAATGACATATCAATGAGTTTATCATCCACATTTTCCATCTTTCCCAAGTGCAAGGATGAGAAAAAGAGGTGTACAACTAGGAACCAAAAAAATTAGTGATAAGACTCTCTATAAGTTCCCCAACTTGGCTTTAATATTAGTGCATGAATATCTAAGTATTGTCTCTTATTTCAAGTGTTCACCTGAGTTAAAAACCTAGATCTTGATTTGTCAATACCCTATGAAATGTTAATCTATATTGGTGTTCAATGTCTTCATGTTTTACTAAAATTATAAGATGTATGGTAAATAAGGAGTTTGATAGAATTCTCAAGGCTAATTACAAGTTTGAAATACAAAAAACTGTAGTTGGGGTGAAAAGGTCCATGGGAATATATGACAAAAAAATAAGTTGCAAAAGGCACTTGTTGAATTTGCAGGTGTAAACCATTTAATTTTACATCATAATTTTGACGTTTTGAAAACATTGCACTTAAAAAATTCTTAACTTCAAATTTTCTTCATCAATTTTTTTTTCAAAACTTATTAAATGGATTTTTTGGTCAAATAATCTATTTGGAATTTTTTTTATCCAAAATGTTTCCTAAAATTTCTACATCAGCTTTTATGGTCGAGGAAACTCTTTGGAAATTATATTCAAAGTTTCCCTTATTTCAAAGGGTTGGGTCATCATATTTTTCATTCAATATTTGTTTTCTCTGCCTTCAATTCATGAGAGTTAATAGGTTGGTTCACAAGAGTTACCCTGCAATGTGTAAAGTGTCAACTTATTTCCCATGTCCATAAATTGAGGTCAGCATGAAACATACAAATTCAAACAAAGCTCAGTGAAGATTTGGAGTCCAATTATAATTTTGCATTATTTCAACTTGAGAATTGCTTATTAGTTTCCCAGGCCCATGGACTTAAGAAACATATCCAATGTTTAAAATTTTCTACCATGTCCCTTTATTTGGTCAAATGGCATCCTGAAGGAGATGAATGTCCAATTGCACTAAAATTTCCCAAGTTTAGCATAAAGAAAAGAAGTGGTTAAATAATGTACTTAAGCATTATAAATATTTGTGGCAACCCTAAAAATTCAAAGTGAAATAAAGAAATGACACATTGAACTCAAAAAATCAAAAATATAAAATAAATCAAGTGTTGTATTATCCAAATATTTGGCTTGTGTTAAGTCTCTCCTTGGAATAAAAATACTACAAGGTTTCTCATGCCAAGTTGGGCCATTGGAAGGATATTTTCCAAGCATCCATGGATCCTTCTTTGGTTCTATCACTTTTGGAGTATTCCAATGAAAACATTACAAGGAAATGGGTGTCCTTTGGCATTAATAATAAGGGTAGATGTTTAAAAAAAATTAGCTATGCAAAATGATTAGGTAAAATCACATCCAAGTAGTTATACAATAATATGAGGAGATTGTTTTGTTCTTATGGGAATATTCTCCCTCAAGCCCAATTATGATGGATTTCGAGATAAG